>CM067376.1:74744474-74863785 GCA_034510155.1 Eucriotettix oculatus
TTTCCTGGAATAACCTCCAAACCCTCTCTTTAAACTCTTACAATATAAAACCGTGCTTAAAATCGTCTTTCAACATTCACTGTGCTAGAAGAGGGCTGATCTAAGTAGGTCCGTATCCACAAGATTTCAGACTCTCAAACCTATTGACTGAATACCTTTGACTCTACTACTGTTCTAAAGTTGGCATCCATAATTTTTATTTTAGCCTAGATCCTTCCACTCGTTAAGAATTCTTTTTCAAATTCGGTTTATTCTTGACCCCTCCCTATCATCAATCAATCTAGGCAATGGAAAACCCGGCAATCATATCTATAGGTACTGAACTGATGCGCCTTATAATATAAAATTAATATAATAACAGAACACGACGACAAAATTTGAGGAATGGATTCTTCATATTGAGAGAAGAAAAATGTGTAGTACAATATGGGACCAGAAATTCATAATTACCGAGTTATCCGAACAGTTATGAATGATAGTGCATGACGTCATTGCTTCATACCTGGACCACAATGTGAGGCTCTGGTTACAACATGTTGCGAATAAAATTCACGTTGACATCAATACTTTTAAGCACCCGGAATTGATTACCCGTCATGTATAATTATTGTATTAAACTTCCACTGACTACTTGGGACGCTCTGTTCACATATCTGTTGAAATGTTCAAATTTGCCACAGGCTGCACCCGTTCTTCGCAATAAGTTTCGAACACGATCAAAAATGCCTGGTGCAGTGCGTACTGTTTGACAAGTTACCACAATGGAGAGTTAGTAGAAGGCATGACGTCATGCACCAACGTTCACAAAATTTCGGATAACTCTGTAATTATATATTACCAGACTCATGTATTACACTTTTTTCTTCCAATATGAAACATACGTTCGTGAATTTTTGCCGTCGAGTTCTGTTTCGTTTTTGTATTGATTTTCATTGGACGCAAAGCAATATAAACGTTATTGCTAACATCAAAATTATAAGACTCTGAAAAATTATAATGTCCCATTTTTAATTGACCAGTAGGACTGATAACTTACTGTTTCCAGAGACAAAGAGATATGGAGTAAGTGTTATTCTACGTAAGTACGGTAAAATGATTATTAAACTACAAATTATTGTAGCTTTACAGCGGCTGACTCGATGTTTCTAATTTTGTAGTTAAATTTATTATTAAAAGTTGTTTTACAGTTACAAGTAACTTGAATTCAGCTTCGTGAATTAAATTAAAGTTTAAGTGAATTTGTTAATTTTCTGATACAGATTTTCCTCTGTTTCAGGTGAAACTAGAGGATGTAATTTGTCCAAACGTATGTAATTCTACGTCTTGGAATCCTCCGGAGGGTCAGTGGCGGCGCCTCAAGTCAGGGTACCTATACTGCTGCGAGGTGGCAAGTCTTAGGGCCGCCGTCTCTACGATTCCAATCATCAAGGTTTCTGGCATTCTGGAAGGACCATTTTAATCTACTGAACAATAAAACGAGTCTTCGCTATACGTTATATATATACAGAAATCGGTCATACCTGTTCCTTTATTTTAATTAGAAAATCCATGACCATCTATCTACATTTCTTTTCACGGAGCACTTTAAAAGTTCGTGAATTAAACAAGATTTTTTATAATTTTCATTTTAAAACAACTCCATTTTACATATACTGTATATGTAAGCTTATTTATTAGCACTGTAAATAAAATACATAAAGTGTAATTCATCCTACGACCATTTAAATCCCTGTTTTTCAATTGTTTTCTAAAATCCATAATTTCAAAGTATAATTATAAGTTACTCTATTTTGTGAGTTTATTTAATTTAAATAAAGTAAAAACATTTAAAACAACTGCAAATAATTTAAACGGGCCACAATTTCGGAGTATTGCAATAAGTTTATAATATAAAAAATATTAAATTACATTTTTATGGAAATTTTGATTCAAAATAAATGACAATCGCCGAAGAGAGGTAATAATGAAGAAAATAATTCTCATGTGAAAGAAAATGGATGTTGAATCGTTACGTATGCTGTGTATGATCTCTGATGAAAGGAACAGATGAGTTATGCTATTAGTGCCGAATATGTATAGTAATAAGCAAAATTGTATATACGATTTTTAAAAGATTGAGTCTAGTCAGCTGCTCTATGTTTATCCAGATGTTTTCACTCTCTTGTCGAGCAGGTGTAGCCTCGACTCACGAATGGCTGTTTTTAAAGTTAATGTAACTACGAAGAGAAGCGAACTTGATTTTTAGAATAACAAAATTTTATCAAACAAATGTATTTTATTGGAACATATTAAATAAAAGCATGATTAACGTTGAATAAATGCAATGGACAATCTCAAATCAAATAGGAAATTTGCAGTTATACATGAATTTACTCTCGCATGTTTTAATTTTCTTCAGTAGAGCAGTTTTTAAAAACAGAGTTATTTTTTACCGTCTATTAAACGTAAGAGCGAGATTGATGTGTGTCACAGCGGAAGATATAGTCATACGTTTTATATTACAGTCATTACTCGAAAAGTCTTCATCAATTGAAACTGATGGACAAGAATAGCATCTGAGACTGCTCTTACAAACCGCTCTTGAGCATGTATAAAAAATATGAAAAATAGATAGTTCGCACCAAATGCGAAGTCGCGTTGTCATCGTCCTCCAGAAACAATTTTGCTCGTCACATGATGTGAATAGATGGATGGGAACACTCTTTTTTCAAAACTCTAATTTTCCTTTTAACCTTTGACTTAGAAACTCTTTTTAACAACTGTCAATTTCTCTGCTCACTTGTTATAGAATACTAAAATTTAACAATATTTTTCCATTCTGGTCCTCAATAGTTAAATATTATTAAAGAATTTAAATTATTAAACTATATTTGAATATTAAACTCCGGAAGTCCAACTAAGTACTTAATCACATTGTCAAGAGGGAAATGTTTTTGAAATGGGAAAAATGGAGTACCGCCGAAAATAGGTTTATTACCCGTTTACACGTACAGAGAAAAACCTCAGGCAAATATACAGAAAATAAGAAATTTTTAATCACACAAAAGAATTCTGGAAAGAAAATTTATGTTTCATTAAAAGTATTTCAATTTGCAACCGCGAATACTCACGACATCTGGCAATATACATCTACAACTTTGATCACCACCTAGTGGAGTCGCAGCTAACTACTATCTCACGGCTCACTGAAACATGGATTTTTATTCATATATTCACTTACAATCTACATCTATATACAGAGCACTATGTGAAGCTGTAACGTAGTAAATGTGTAAGTGGAAACATCCATTGATGTTTCTCCCTTTTCACAGTATTTTTCTTCTAGGATTTTCGGTAGTCTTTCGGTCACACTCATTGCAGTTGACGTGTTGTAGGACCAGTAGTTATTATTCCTCTGCGAGTTTTATTTTTACACTCACTGACTTTTTGTTGTAGTTGCCATATATTCCTTTCTTATTAAAGGGATCGTGAGATCTTTACGTAGGGTATGGTTTCTGATGTACCGTGGAGCGCCTGTAATTGACCTTACTACTTTGGACTGGAACCTTTGTAGTATTCTCATAAATGATTCTTTAGCGCCGTATGGGTTTCAAGATCGCTTTATAAACAATTACTTTGTTTCTCAGGGATAGTTTCGATCTATGACCAAGGAGCCAATATATTTGCCTAAATTTTATATCGAGTTGTCTTCTTTTATTTACAAGATGTTCCTTCCAGGGTAGTCTTTGGTCGATATTGAGGCCCGAAGTACTTCGTTGTCGTTGCAGTAGGAAAGCTCACGTGGTTGTAACTGGTGGACACGTGGTTTGTCGCACGGTGAACGTAATGTGCACTGATTTTGCTTGATTGACTTTGGTCCGTCATCTTGTGTACAAATTATTGAGAAGAATTAAGTGCTCTTGCAGGTATGCAGAGGCGTTGGAAAAAACTTCGTTTGCTGGAAGTACTGCTAAATCGTCAGCAAAGGATACGATTTTCCGTATTGTTGGTCTCTGGAATATCTGCAGCATAAATCAGGAAAAGCAGAGGTCCCAGAGCACTACCCTGAGGAACACCAGAATAGACAGGGTGAAATTAGGATTGTTCTCTATTGAATTTTACTGAAAGGTTCCTATTTGAGAGTTATGAGTTGATAAGGAAACAATAAATGCTGGAGTTTTTTTTATTTTGAAGAGCAAGCTTCCATTCCAAACCTTGTCGAATTCCTGAGATATGTCAGGGAATAAAGCATTGCATAGCTTCTTTTCCTTTAGACTCTTGGAGATTTCTTTAAATATCCGGAGACATTGTTGGATTGTTGAGTGATGCTCTCTAAAACCAAATTGGTCGACAGTAATGATAAAGTCTCATGGTCTGAATAGATTATTCTCATAAACAATCGTTCAAATGCCTTGCTTATAACGATAAATAAACTATAGGTCGATAAGATGTAGTATGTTAATGAGTTTTACCTGGTTTATGTATCATAAAAATTTTGGCGTACTTCCATGACGACTTTACGGGGAAGATATTTTAGTACTTGTTCTGAAATTAAAGTCGTAGCCTGGAGTCTTCGGTGTATTGAGATTGTTTAGTTTTCCCTTAACTTTTGTAGGTCAGAAAACTTTGACGCTTAAACTCATTTGGAAACGTGTATCAATAGCTCTTCGTCAACATCTCCTGGTTCGGTTTGGAAGACGTTTGTTAGATACGTAGCAAAAGTTTGTGCTTCCTCTTTATCACTACGGGCCCATTCACTGTTTTCTTTTTTAATTGGAAGGATGGATACTTTCGGTTTTTTAAATTTCTAAGTTGGCTTCCACAGGGTGTGGTCACTTGCATATAGACTCGACACACATTTTTCAAAGTTTTTATTATTAATTTCTCTGATGGTAAAACTTAATTCACGGCTCAGTCTGTTACAAAAGTGTTGAGATTTGGTTCTCTGCCAAATTCTTCTGACTCATGACTCAAATTCTTAACTCATACGAACCCTCGAAAGAATCTGTGATTCTGAAACAAACTATAGTTTAGATAATACTTATTAAACTAATTCCATACAGTTCTCTTGCGGTTGTAATATCATGATGAGCTACTTTCCACATTTTTCCAGTTGGCTAATGTTTGGAGCACGACAAGGTCGCAACTTTTGCAGTGCTTGAACACATCGCTTCGGCTTAAATGTTGTATTTCAATTAATACTTCGTCCGATCTTAAATTCGCGAAAGGGAACATAACCAACGTTCAATCTATTGGTTTATATTGCGCAAATAAGTATTTTTTTAGTCCATATAAGGCTTTGCGAAGGTCTCGCGTATATCGGCGTTCAGTCAAAGCGGTGAGTGGATCGCTTAATGGACGACGATATCTGTTATTATTGCGGTTTAAAGTGAACAATTCTACGGTTAAATAATACTAAGTATCCATTGTGCGTATCGGGCTTTACAATGCCGACAAGTAGAGCCGGTATCTTATTTCATTGCCAGCTCGGTGAAAATAGATGCGGAAAAATTATTATGGATTATCTAATAAAACTATGAAATAAACGAATCAATTATTACAGTATAGAAACTTCAGTTTGCAGCGAGGAAGTCAAATTAACGGCATAAAAGTGAAAAATAAAAATTTGTGATGTATAAGGCAATAAATTGATTGAAATAACTAATTAAAACTTTGTGTTGTGTTGCCAGCCTACAACACAATTAATTGATGACGACGGCGCAGCTATCTGTCGAAACGTTTTTCAAACGACTACCCGACTAACTTTTTTTTTGTATATTGAAGGCAAAAGATTAAAAATTTCTATATTATTATATAATAGTTAAGATATTACAACTTATATGATTTTTAGTCGAAAACCGAACTATTTACTACTGGAAAATCAGTTCAAATAATGTTTATATATAATTCGAGTTGAATTCATTCACGTTGCAATTTTAACTACAATAGATACAGGAAATTTTTTTGACAATTGTAATACTACTAATGAAGAATGTTCAGCGAATTATAAAATGTTAAACTATAAAGTTTCCAGAATTCACGACGCACTATACTCGTCATTAGAACCGGTTGATAAATCAAGTTATTTTTATACACGACTTCCTTGATAAATGAATTAATAAATTCTTAGAGGTTTTTGCATCAAACTCAGAAATTATGGACGAAATATTTTGAGAAAATATACTGGGACTCAAAATATTTTTCAATGTTTCTTTTTAGTTAATATGAGATATCATTCAATGATACGCTTATGAAATATACATATTTGTTCCTCTTTCAGCGAGGCTAAACTAAGTTATTTACGGCTTACTAATAAATATTATGAGAACTTAACTTCAAAAAGATGACAACATAAGCAGTAGTTAAGAGCTCCAATATCATTTAACTATATTCTTTCCTAAACCGAGGTTTCTGGAAGCTGCTTAACTAAAATATGTACGGTCATATATAACTTAAATATTAATAATAATAAATACGACCTGGTTGCAGACTAGCTCTAGATTGAGAAACATTTACAAGGACATTTAGAAGTGTTATCTAACGACAAAGTCTTGAGGACTGTAAAATAATCATAAGATCTAAAACCATTTAAGACCAAATAAGTTAAAAAAAGACATCATATAACTTATTTAGATTTTCTGTGTCATGCTTAATATCAACAGTATTAGATTAATCCTTTAAATTATAATTTCGTAAATGTTGTTTATTATGTGGTTCTCTGTCTAAAATACAGGCTTTGTCAAAAAGTAAACAGTGATAAAATTTAATACAGATCTTGCTAGTAGGATTCCGTTTAAGATATGATAGCTTAAAATTATATTTATTCTGTATAATTCTTGTATTCCAAGTCATTTTTCTTTGTCCGAAAAACAGGTATGTGTAAGATTTCTTTATTATTCCTTATAATTGTTCCGATAAATTGTCTACTGTGTCGAATAAGTATAATACGGACAATAAGGAGCAATGCGTAAAATGAAATATTTTTTTGCCCCACTGTGGTATGGAGAGGGATATTATTATTTTATAATGAAATATTATTATAAGAATTAAATTCCATGTACTCTATATTTAACAGTTATATATATATATATATATATATATATAAATTACAATTTGCTCAATTTAAAGGTATAAGAAGACAAGTTTTGAATTATCAACACTATATATTTACCATAATTGTACAAATTAAATTCCTTTCAACTAAATACAAGATCTGTACACTAAGCATCGTTTTAAATCCTACTCGAGACTGGAAATACCAGGAACTCTGCAAAATATTACAAACAGTTGTTTGCCGTGTCGTCTCACTTACCTTCCAAGTGTCGCTTCCTCGTAGCTCCGGACTGGATCACTCCTTACTGCCGTTTTTATTGTCCTCCGATCATAACCTCCACGTCCTTAATCATCAAACCATCATCTCCTTAATGTTCAAAGCATAAATATCTCCACGTCCTTAATGCCCAACCCCTCATCTCCTTAAATTGTTATCAAGTTCGTTTCTGCTGGTGATTTGAATAATTTATCCCCCTGCCTTATTTCGTATTCCGTCGGTGGCGGGGCTCCATATTTTCCAATCAAAATTATTGTCATTTCTCTCTGGAAGTTAATATCTATGTTCAATAATAAAAATAATTGATGTGGTAAGGAAAGCCTCCGAATTTTTTAAGGACTTTCTTCTGTTCTGAATAGCGACACCGAATTTCAATTTTAGCTAAGCCCACACCTTTCTCTGTCTTGCCTTTCCAATTATCTTAATTATATCACTTTTTATTCACGTATGTAAACATATACACGTATACGTTTTTCTTAAAAACGATAAAAATGCTATTAATTACATTATAAGATGATGATTGTCCTATTTGAAAGATATTAAACTATACAACTTTGCTCAATGTTTCAGAAAGGAATTCGAACATTGGATTCCGACTGCATTCCTATGTTGAGAAATAACAATTATTCAGGATTTACTGAGCGCTGAAATGATCGTCAGCTGCGACTCCACTAGACCTGATCAAGGTTACCGTGAGTAGTTGGCGATTATAAATTGAAATAATTTTACTTCTTTCATTTTATTCCTTTTAATTAATAATTCGGAATGCCTCGCGAATATTTACTAATTGGCTATGGGTTCTCTCCCCATGTAGGTTAAAATCCAGAAATGAATAAGTAAGACAACTCTTTTGAAAACAGGTTACAGGGTACTCGACATAATTAATATAGAAAGGTCTCAATTAAATTATACACTAGAAAACAACTGGGCACAGATTACAGTAACGTCTATACTCATTAAAAATATCGTTTACTTCTTGACTATACTCGGAACTGCAAATCCTCGATAACAGTTAAGTCTTTCTAGGATTCCTCTAATCTGCTCGTGGAAGAATCAATACATACGATAAGGGTCGACTCGTCTGACATTACATAGCCCAAAAAATGTTTTCCTTAATCAATAATCCACCAAAACCAATTAAGACTTCAAGTTTATTTCAATTTTAATGTAAGTTTTTAAATTGAAATAAACTTGAAGACTGAATTGGTTTTGATTGATTATTGATTATAGAATAGCCAATAGAAGTTGTTGTTTTCCTTCTAGATTCGTTATCAGAGTCTGCGTTACCGCCTTTAGAAAACAAAGTATGTGGATAACACAATCAATCAGAACGAAGAACACTAGTGAAATTTATGAATCACTTTACTGTGTATTTATAATGAAAAAAATATTAATTGTGTCGTAAAAATACGAGTTACAGGTGAAGTTTGAGTCCGGAAACCTCGAGACGCAGCATATGCATCACCTAGTGACTAAGGAGCTGAATTTGGGCGATAGAACACGCACAATCAACTGGATAGTCGCAAGCTTACAATGAAAAGAAATTACTAAAATAAATGCAAAATCATTGACTTATTTTCTCCATTTGAAAATTGATTATTGTTTATCGTTATTATATTCGACACTGAATACGTCAATTTCCAGGTTTAAGTTCTTATCATACAAAATTTCAAGTAAAGTGTAATAATGAAATTAAGTAAATAGATATGTTATTACTGGAATAAAATAATATATGTTAACGTTTGAGATTTATTAATTAATTCGTTTGTAGTACCGCATCAGTAACATTTCTCACGTCTTAGTTGTTGTTGACATTATGTGAACCCTCAACTTTTCTAAATATGTCGTTATATGAACGCCATTCCACAGGAGATAATTCTTTAATGTACGAAAACCTTTGTAATTATTAAGAACGATTTACGACCCTATTTCTTAGTAAACATAATATTTACTCTACATGAAATTGAGGAAATGAGATTTCCTGCCCTTGCCGCTCAGTTTCGCCACAACTGAGCCAGTATTAAATTGGCGTATAGCCTCGGAGAGACGTTTTCCAAAATTTGTACTAAATTGTGGTTATGCTAAATATTGTGATATTTAAAATATGTAATAATTGATGTATTGTTTATTAGGTGAGTGTTCTCATTTGTTATACCTCTTTTTTGTTTATTTATATATTAGTACAACAAAATGTGTTTATTGTTTGGGGTTTTCATGTTAACACGTGGTTTATTGATGTTTCTCCACAGGATAATAACCTGAAGAAGGTACAAATAAGTACAGAAACGTTGTGTTTTTCCTCTTTGGAAATTGTTATAAATAAAAATGAAGTCTGAAATTGGTCGTAAATTTTTACTTTTTATTTCTAAGAAATGGTGCAATGAATATTACAGTCAGTGAGCAGATTGTGGTGGGTTCGTTGCCTTCAAGATAACAGGACGCGCCTTTTCGTTGCTGTTCCTCTGTTGAACGGGCACGTATTTCTGCCAGGCTACAACTCGAGTCTCTTGACGTTCTCTTGACAACTTAGATATCAATAACAGTCTCTTGATTTCGTACAATAACTTGGATATCAGTAAACCAGGCTCTGAATGACGTATTCTAGCTGATTCATCTTCATCAGGTCGACAAACTGTGTTGAGACACCCGTCGAAGTTGCATCATCCCTCTCCAGATATAACGGTGGCTTCCTTTTGTTCAGGCAAAACCAGCGCAACCATGTTTGGCTCTCGGGCGGGATCTAGGCGATCGTTCCACACCATATAACTTCAATTTTTTAAAATGATAAAACATTAGGATGAATCTAAATATCAAATCCCTGACTACAATGAGATTTACGAACAACTTCAGCTGACCTATAAAGTAGGTAAAGTTTCTCATGGTGTCCCACAAGGATCTATTCTGGTGCCTCTACTATTTATCCTATATATAAATGATATACCAGCTCCTCACAAAGGAACTTTAGTGTCATATGCTGATGACACCACACTTATTAATTGGAAGAGATGTGGAATCTTTACTAATGGAAAATAAAATAAATTTTGATATGGTACTAAACTACTTAAACGTAAATGGCCTTCAGGTAAACATCTCAAAAACTAACTTAATGTGCTTTGGATTCAATCCTATCCTCCCTGATAACTCTCAATTGGTGAAATCTACTAAATTCTTAGGGATCTATATGGATCAAAATATGACCTGGGAAGTACATGTTGATGCGGTTTGTAAAAAAAATAAATAGTAAAGCTTTTGCCTTAAAGCGATTGTCATATGTGCTCACGGAAGACTTCCTATTAACCATTTACTATGGACTTATATATTCCCATTTAAGTTACTGCATTGAGGTATGGGGGTGTGCCGCTACTAAATACATGAATAGACTAATGGTGATTCAAAAAAATACAACATTAAGATTTATCTTTGGCTTGAAGAAGTCAGATTCTTGCAAGCCAATATTTCTAAAACAAAAAATCCTCACTGTTTATTCTCTGTATATATATAAGACTATTCAATTTGTAATGAAATATAAAGACCCTCAATTAGACAACCTGCCAAGATCATATATGACAAGAGGAAGTTGTGACTATTTCAGAGTCAGAACAAATTAAAAAAAACAGACCATGACCCTTTCATAAAAGGTTCCATGTTTTTTAATAAATTACCTGTAAATATTAAGAAACTGAAAGGTAAAAATTTATCTTCTGTATTAAAAAAAATTTTGGCGGAAAAAGTAATTTATAAGTTAAGTGAATTTTGATTAATTCTTTGTTATGTTATTTAATATTTAACTTTTAATCTTTTGACGATTTCCCATGTTTGTATATGCAACTTATGGATATAAAAAATTCTAAATACCAAATGAAAAGGGAAGAAGCGGTGTAAACGAATAAGGTATTTTTCGATTAAAACCATTTTTAAACTATTGCTGTGCTTTCGGTAGCCAATTGTTACTAATTAATTCTGAGGACTAAAAATGTCGTGTTTTGTTATTTATTCCTACTCCAAGGGTGTAAGATCCTGGAAGTAAATACTGAAATTTTTATTGTGCGTAGTTAACATTTTAAATTGTTGTTTTTGTAAAATTTGATATAATTATAATTTTTGGTCTGGCGCCTAAATCATTTGAATATGATTTTTATTTCATTATAAAGTTCAGTGCTAGTTCTGAGTTGAATATTTTTTGTTTTGCTCAAGATTCCAAATGAATCATACAATTACTCCGCCTTACAAACCATTTAACTTTTAACATTAGAGTTAGGTTTTTCAACAAATACTTTTCTGCTGCATTCACTATTAATGTAATAATTTGTAGACAATCAAGACAGAAAAATATTAAATGAGGTCCATATTTATTTTAACACCTGATTACGTCCCAAATACATTGTGCATTGTGTATTTCATGAAATATTACTTGTAACTTTTATTAATCAAATAATTTAATTAACTTTTTCTGACTTAAGTAGCCATAAGTCATTATATTAATTTATCAATTGTGAAGTAAGGTTTAACTTGATAGTTTTTACTGTTTATAAGAAAATACTTTAGGTCTACTAGTTTTCTTGTTACAATTATATATATAATATATATATATATGTGTGTGTGTGTGTTTTATTTAATACTTTTGTTACTTGTACCTATAAGATTATCTTCTCGCCGGCAAATAATTTTGTATACCTGCTAAAGACATAGGCCGTAAAATATAACTACATAGGGCAGACTAAATTCTATGTTTCACGTTTTTCAGGGGTAATAGGACAATTTAAGATAGGATCAAATTTATTTTCTGTCTTGGCGGAAATATGTTAAGTCGCTTTGTTGTGAAGTGAACGGGATTCCTGTCGGACACTTAAAATCAAGCTTTGGAACGTTCGCTATTTAGTCTTGAGATGGTAAACTGATATTGATGAACTCCTTCCTATTGCTCTATAATTACAATTACAATGCAGTCTTAATTACCGAGTGGCAAAGTCGCTATAGGGAATCCTCACGTGGAGGAGGAGAAAACATTTAGATCACTTTCTGATCATACGTTCAAAATAGTGGAGAGACCCTTCTGCCTGAACTGTAGTGGGAGGAAGAGACGCGATTTTCAACTGTCCTCATGGACGAGGTCAAGAGCGAGATAACATCCGGAAATCTGGTGTCTGTGTTACTGGACTCTGCAAACAACTGCAAAGCAGTCAGCAAATACGCCGCTATGGTAATAAAACCGCTACCCAAAGTTGTAAAAGGAAGCCAGTCCTTGATAAGCGGAACAGCTATGTCTCTGACAGCTTCCTCTCAAGTAATGCTTAATTGCAAAGTCCCGTTGTTGTTGGAGTAGTAATCGGCCCTTAAACTGGTCTGATGCAACCTCTATCCCAAAGTATTCTGCGCAAGCCTTACATTTCTATATCACTACCACATCACACAACCTCCCTAATCAGCTTATCGAATTCGATCGTTGGCCCTTCTGTTCTTAGCCCACACACTTCCCTCTAATGCTAATTTTACAAGACCCTCATGTGTCAAAACCTGGCTTATTAATCTATCCCTTCTATTGGTCAAAGCCCTCCATATTTTACTTTCATTTCTGAATCTGCTTAGAATTTCCTTTTTAGTTACTGTATCTAGCAGCTAGCGTCACTGCTTCACACTACAGAGGTCCCAGGTTCAATTCCTGTCAAGGGCATGGGTGATTGTGTACGTCTTTGAGTGCTGTTGGACAATCCCCATCACACTTGAAACTCAAACATTAAAATAATGGCGATATCTCTGCCAAAAACCTCGACACCAGAAGGTATTACAGGACAAGATAAAGAAAGAAGAAACTGTATCCGCCTGTCTATTTTTCCATCATTCTTCTATACACTACATTTCGAAAGCTTCTATTCTTTTCCTTTCTGCAACTTTTACCATCCACGTTTCGCACCCATATAACTCCACTCTCCGTACGAGAATTTATAGTTATGATTTAATACTTATAATACCGTAAGTAAATTCCTCTTTTTTTCCGAAAGCCTTTTTTGCCTGTGCTGTACAACTTTTTATATTTACTATACATCTACCAACCCTAGTCATTATGCTTCCCAAGTAGGAGAATTCATTAACTCAATTAAAAATATCCCTTCCTAATCTAACACCCTTTGTTATTCCACTGTTTCCATACTACATTCCATCACCCTGTTTTTCCCTCTATTAACCATCATGTTGTACTCTTTCTCCAGGTTCACGTTCTTGCCATTTATTATGTTTTCCAAGTCTCCCAACTCCTCTAATAGTACAGTATCATCAGCAAACCGTAGGGGTTTTATTTCTTCGCCTTGCAGTTTGATTCCTTTTCCATATTCCTTTTTAACTTTCTTCACCTCCTATAAATAAGTTAAAGAGCATGGGTGACAGAAAGCATCCCTATATACTCCTTTCTTGACGTTAAATTCTAATTACTGCTGAGTTTATAGGTTATGGAACACTCTTCTTTCTCGATATTTTATTCATGTCCTCTTCAAAGTAGTAGTGTGTTTCAGTTTACATTATCACAGGTTTTTCTAAATCTACAAACGCTATGCTATTTTTTCTTATCCTGTCTTCTAAAATTAGAGGCTTCTCTTGTCACTGCATTCTTCCTAAAACCAAACTGATCTTCTCCTAACTCGCATTATATTTGACGTTCCATCCTCCTATATACTATTTTCATGAATATTTCCCTGTGCTGTTCGCATCTATCAGCACTAGTCTCCTTTGGTATCCGTATAATTATGTTTTTACTAAAATCTTCTGTTATTCTTCCTTTTCCGTAGATTTTGCAAACTGCCCTGAACAGACATGATATTGCTTCTTCGCACATAATATTAGTAAATGGAGGTATTTGTGAGAAACGCGGTGACTGAGGGGTCACCGTTGTGGTCTGGGTTCAAACCCAACCCGTCGTAGCAATTTCAGCCGACCTCCTGTGGTGTAGTGGTTAGCGTTGCTGCCTCACAACCTATAGGTCCCGGGTTCGAATTCTGGCATGGGCTTGGATGTTTGTGTCGTCATGGTCGCGAAGACCGGAATTAAGACTGTTGGAGGATCGATACGCTTACCACGTGTCACTCCAAATTCAGAATGTGTCATGCAAGATGACAGTCTACTCGGTAGGCCCAAACCCTCAATGGGCTGTAGAGCCTTGGAGGAAGGTATTTTTAGTGGGTAAGAATCCCTTAATATCCCATAATAATGTTTGTAAGATTTTCACCTACCCGCGTAAAAAAATGCAGAGTTTAATCATTGTAACTGCATTTCATTGGCCACTTCCTCATTATTCGGAAAGTATGATGTTATCACAACTAGAAAAGAATTAGGAATTTGTTCACATTGGAAAAAAATGATTGACAAAGATATGTCGAACTGAAAAATTATTTACTCTATACGCCGTAGTTTTTCTTTTCTTGTGCTTCTCACCAGTATATCAAAACACACATGAATCATGCGTAGACGACGGCTGGGATCATTAATCAATTTGTCATTTTAATCATTGGTCACGTATGGCGTCATAGCTTCCGCGGGAACGGGGTTGGAAACGCATGAATTATATTGCTTTTACTGAAAGGAAAATTTTAATGACTTGAATTTAGGCTAAGAGAATGTGTAATAAAAATAACAAACCAAAACACAAAGAAGGGAGCACCTATCTGTGTTTTCCATGACGCAAGAGATAAGAGAAATAGTGGATCTCTCATATTTATGACTGCAAGCTGCTAAGGTTTGTGTTGTTACAGAGGATGCATCTCTGAGTTGCAGGAGAGGAGAGACTAGGAGAGGGGCGTCGTAATAAGGTTTCGAGGTTGCAGTGCCGCTGGAGCCGCAGTGAGAATGGGCGCTCTGGAGTCAGCACTAGGAACCCTTCTGTTCCTCTGCCAATGCCTCGCAGTCCTCGGTAAGACACACTACAATATTACACTTTAACAACTCACACAACAGCGGGAAGTTGCCAGTCATGCGGGTGGTTTGATGAGATCGACTTATTCCCACTAGTAGGGATGGTGGACCACGTTCAAGGCCTTGAAGATAAGCAAACTGAAAAAAAAAATTAGCCCCTGATTAGATATTATGACTTTACGCTATCGTAAAACTGATTAAAGGAATTATTAATTACTTAGATCATCATCAAGTAGATTCACGTTCAGTGATTCCTCATACCACAAAGGAAAATTTATTGTAGTTATGATTGAAATAGTTAAATCTCAATAAATTGTTTTCACGCCATTGTCAACAAGCTTCAAATCTATATTAGTGTGCAGAAATTTCTTGGACGAAATTTCACCGACATGAAATCGTTTGTTTTATTTTATTTGCTTCTGGTGTTTAAATTTGTTGCTTCTCTGCTGCCATTCTCGAATAACTCGTAATCGGCATTTTTTCTCCAACCTCTAGTCAAATGTAGTATATATATACAGCATTAAGCAACATTAACGCCCAGTGCTCTCGATTACACATTATTTCATAGCGTTTACTAAACCTTCTTAACGCAACACGGATCGTAGTAATTTGTCAGTCTCTTCATTTGTTCCGTGTCTGGAAAAATATAACCAAATACGTGCAGTCTGCGTAGGTAATTATATTATCATTATTTTTATTACTGTTTATTAACAGTTTAATGCAGTGTAATGTTCCAGTATTTCATAAATGATTAAAATTTTCTTGTTAAAATACTTTCGACAGGATCCGCACGGAATCAGATTTTTTCCACGAAAAAGAAAGCTACCAGAACCTCATTACAGAAACGGTTCACAGTTGTAAGAGCCATGTCAGCACACCGGAAGTCAAAAGCTTCCGTTTGTATGAGCACCACTCATGGGAATCGTGTACAGATTACTATTTTTTAAGTTGAAACATTTCATATATTTTTATAGGGTAATTCATTTGTACGCTGTTAAAACGAAAGAATTTTGTAACCATAGGTAATGTACTAGAACAGAGGAAAAGCATTTATATCATTAAAATATACGTCAATTCTATACGAAATAAAAAATTAGTAATCCCTTGACGACGACGAGAGATAAAATTTATCTTCTCATATGTCTACTACTGGTAAAAACTTAAAATGGCTTTAAAATTATAATCCCTGCTATATTAATGAAGCATATACGTATTTATGACTTTAAAGTTTCGCAGGTTTCTGTGTATTCGTATTTATGAGAAATTGAAAATAATTTTAATATTCACCAAGACTTTTTCAATATTTAAAAGATAAGAGACTATATATGCGATATAAATAGAAACTAATACAAAAATATTATTTATATAACAGTTTCGGAGCCATTTACATAAAGAGGTAATTCTTATTAAAAAAATTAAAGTCGCATCAACAGCTAAGCTCATTACCCAGTACTTTACCATTTTGGGGATATTATCTTCATTGCAATGGTTACTCAATTTGGGAACGCAAGATCCACACAAACACCAAAGCTCTTGCTAGGAATCGAATGCGGGACCTCTGTGGTACGAGGCAGTGACGTGGCTAAAGATATTTGTTAGGGGATGAACTTCAAATTCTATTCAGCCAATACGTTAAGCGCCAGTTATATAATAACCAGGTTTCTTGTGGGTTATTTTAAACTCAAGAAAGGAATTAAAACAAAGAAATAGTAATTAAAAAATACAACAAGGGGTGCTTTAAAGTTTCAAAGAAGAAACCAAGAATAGATTAATGGAGAAAGGGATAAGAAACAATATAGAAGAGAGTTCAGAATAGTTTATGAATCTATAAAACAGGAAGAATACCAGAAAATTTTAGGAACAACATAATTATCCCATTACGAAGAAGGCTGGAGCTGATAGATACGAACAGAACAGGACAATTAATTTAGCATCTTAGGCATGCAAAATATTAACGAAAATATTATATAGGAGGATGGAAAGACAAATAGTATTCGAGTTAGGAGTAGATCAGTTTGGTTTTAGGAAGAATGTAGAGACAAGAGAAACAATATTGACTCTGGGTTTAGTTAGAAGACCGAATAAGAAAAAAACAGGTCTACGTTCATGTCATTTGTAGAGTTAGAAACAAGCTTTGATAATGTTAACTGGAACAAACTATTAAGGGTTTTGAAGATGACAGGATTAAACTTTCAAGAAATAAGAAATCCATAACCTCTACAGATGGCAGTCAGCAGTAATTCGAATTGATGGGCAAGAAAATAAAGCATAAATCAAGAAAGGAGTAAGCAAAGGATGCAGTCTGTCACCCATGCTGTTTAACTTATATATATAATAGGTGACAAAGGAAGTTAAAAACGAATATTGAAAGGGAATCAAACTACAAGAAGAAGAAATAAAATCCCTGAGGTTTGCTGGTGATATTGTAGTGTTAGCGAAGTCAGAAGAAGACTTGAAAATTTAAAAGAGAATGCTGATAATACGATAGGTGTATAAGGTAACTAACCAAGACGTTCTAAGCAGAATAGGGGGTGAGAGAACAATTTGGAGGACGTTGACGAAGAGAAGGGATAGATTAATAGGCTACGTTTCGAGACAAGAGAGTCTTGTAATATTAGCATTAGAGTGAAGTGTGTGAGGTAAGAACAGAAGATGGAAGAGAAGGATTGAAACGCTAAGCAGGTTAGGAAGGATGTAGCTATGTAGAAATGAAAAGGTTTGCGCAGTATAGGTTAGCATGAAGGGTTGCATAAGACCAGTCTAAGGACTGATTACCACAACAACATTTTAAATTTAAATTTAAAGTCTTAATGGTTTACCTAATTTTTTATATACTTAATTATTAGAAATTAAAACATTTGTGTTCCATAAATAGAAATTTACTCGTGCAATTTAATTAACTCGGACTCTTTCTCTCGTCATAGATTTCGTGGAAGCTATTTATGGCAAATATTTTATGATAATATATATGATTTTATCTGACAGTTTTTATGTATTTATATCTTATCTGTTGTGTTGGTAACGTTTCAGGCTTTGCTAAGTGAATCTCGTAATCGCTTGTCCGTTTACCATTCTCCAGAACCGTTTATCTATCTTAAATATTTATCACTATAACATTCACGTAAGCTGCCAATTGCACATGTAGCTTCACTATAGTCTACTCACTCTAGCACGCATATTTTCTCTAACCACTAACAACAGGAACTAAATAGGTATTTTTAATATTCTCTCAGCTGCATTTTGGCACTCCAATCAGATCCGCAGACTTCAATATTTGTTCTCTGTGGACACCACTCAGTTAAAATCCGCTACACAGATGTGTTTTAATTCTGGGTCCTAGGTGTGTAAAATTTTCCACTCTTGTTAATATATATAACATTATTTTTTTTCCAAATCCCCTGGGCGATTCTGCACTGATTATCTCTTCCCGTGCAAGCTTAGGAATATTTGATAATAACATTAAATCCTGCCAAGTATTTGCCATTTAAACGAAGTGTGCAGCACACAAATTTTTGCCATCGATGTGTGTTAATGGGATTCACCAATTATCATGAAGAAAGAGGAGAGACCCTCCGAAAATTTTAAGTATTTCCTGTCCCACGTGGCTACACCGACCTTCAATTTCATTTTTCTTCCTTGTCCATATTAATTGTGTACATAGTCAATACAGCTCTAGAAGGTTGTTTATTTAAATTTTGATCACCTTTCAAAATCATTTTTGTTCCCAGTTTATAAAACTAGGAAATTAAAAAAACTCAAGGGTACTTGTTTTTTTAAATGATTTGTAAGTGAATAATACATTTTCCTGGAGTCGTAGAGATGCCCTTGGGAATTGTAACAGTACGCTAGTTAAGAAACAAAGAGTGTTACTACGCTCAGCACGTAATTCAATTGACAACGCGTTTCCGCTCTTTGACAAAAAGCGGATAATACTGATCCGTCGCAAGTATTGTTATAGTTTGTTTTTCTATCCGTTAGTCTTTAGAAAGAGATCAACTAGATCAAGTTCCATTTGCATGTCAGTAGATTTAGAATTTACTTTTTCTCAAATTCTCCTAAAAATAATAAACTCGGTTACCAGTAAATCTTTAATAGCATAGGAAGGGAATTGAAAAGAGGGAATGCGGAAGGTAGAGCAAGGTAGCCAAGGGTTGACTAGGGCCCCCGGGCTATTGTTTAAGGATCCTACCCGGTGTGTTTCACCTAAAGAGATGCAGGGAAAACCCTAGAAAACCTGCACCAGGTAGGTCGGGCATTGGGTACTATTCTCACGCCCTTTCGAACGACGGGAGACGTGTTTGCTGTGGGGTCGCAGCATTCCCTTCTCCACGTCTCGAACGGTTTCAGGAGGCATTTGGCCGACTGATCCAATGGGATCATATGCCCAAAGTCTTCGACCCCAGTCCATATACCTCCTAAAATAGGTGAAGGTGTCTCGGCATGTGAGAACTTTGATAAAAGAAAGCAGAGAGAGTGCGAGGCATTCCTGACATAATCAGGTGAGTCCCGCAGTCACTCTGGGGTGAAGCGCCTGCGAGAAAACTCCAGCAGTGCCTATATCACCAGTAAATCATGAAATATTTTTCAAAAAAATGAAAACTTCAATTACCTGCGAAAATATCAGCAAACGTCGTCAAACACAAGTTTACCTTGCACTTAAAAATTACTTTGATCGATAAACAATCATACCAAATCTCTAAACATACAATTGCCCCTACATCATTGCGACAATATGTTTTACAATATTTGGTTTAATTTCGCACACACTTTTGGCGATTTCAACATTAGTAAATCTAACCATTTACCTAATGACGGTTGAAATGAATTTCGCTGACTCACTATGTTACAATAAACAATTTATCCGGTTCATAAAACGAGAATCATCACACCGGGCAATTCTACGTTATTCGATTAACAAACGTTTTTTTCCTAAATATGATCAAAACTAAAATAATTTATTACACTTGTGCCAAAACGGAAAATAAAATCGCCTGAGGTCAGTTTGTCAAAATAACTATATAATTTCAAACCATAATTTATTATATAAGGTGGGCAATGAAATACAGTCTGTAAATATTTGGAAGCTCTTTGCATTCTGTAGTTTTGGTCTGAACTAACTCAATATTTTCAGTATAGTTTATAAGTAAAATTGATATGCACCTCATTAGTTCATTAGCTATCAGAAATCTTTTTCCATTGTCTGACTTACAAAGATTTATAACTCAGTAGATTTAGCTAGTCGTGTGTCAGAAAAAATCTTCCCCGATATTGCAGTGGGATAGTTCAGAGCTCACTTTACCTCGAATCTTTGTTCAGACAAGTTTGTAGTCTAAAAGTACTTCTATAACAATGGCGCTAGGAAAGTTATTGTTTTCAGTTCAGGACATGTTGGACGTTAAGAAACTCGTCCGTAAACACTAGGAGTTAATAAGTATAGTGTGTGGTAAAAATACGTTGCCTCAGTCTGTATATCCAGTTCGTAAGAATATAATATATGCTTTCAACAATGAAACCAGCGTTGCCCACGCATGCTTGGGGAGGAAGTTTCTTTTCAATAGACATGACTCCCCTCATTCCTTCTCCTATCTTTCCTGCGCATGGGGTATGCCATATTAAACCTCACGAACTGCACTCGCTCTTTTCTTCTATACCAAGGCATTTTGTATTTCGTTTGCTCACTGTTATTGCCCACATTTATAGCTGGTGAGATTTTTTTTCGGTTTTCATAACATTTGTATTTTTACTCTTGTCTGAAAATAAAATTGAAGTGGTCTTTCTACTTATCTGTCTGTCTGACCGCCTGTCCGTACATTTGTCTCGAACATGCTCCGAAACGGCTCAACAGATTTCAATGAAAAATAGAGTTTCTGAAACCAGAAAATTTGACTTTAATATTTGTGCATATTTAATTTCGATAATAATATTAATATAATATAAATTTTTAATTCTACGGGAAGGTTTCTTGGCAAACGTGCGTTTGAATCTCAAAAAAGTGAGTACGGGTTGCCTATACTCTTGATCAGTTTATGCTCAGAAACGGCAAGATGGATTTCAATGAAAATTTCAGGGATTGAAACAGGAATTTTAAGTTAAGTTTTCGTGTATGTTTCATTTAGATATCTTTCAGAATTTAGAAGATATTAATGTAAATATTTATAAATCCATTGATCTGCCGCGCATAAGGCGGCATGAAAACTAACTGAGAGTTAAAAGTCCGATCAGGTGTTCCTATACCAATCATCCCACTTCCTGTGTTATTATAAGGGTAATTTTGGCAGCATGAGAGAGGGAGGGAGGGAGGCGAGCCGACTCATGTGTCATTTTTTGAACAAAATACTCAAAGAATTCAGATAATTTATATTTCATATTATTCAAATAAACAATTTATAGAATGCATAAGCCCCTATTTTGTTAAATGGTTACACGTTTGGAATTGTTAATAACAATATGCGTATATTGATATAAAAGGTTGATTGATCATCAGCAAGAGTAAGTAAAATACGGAGAGATCATTTCGTAGATAAAACAAGGTTATTCAACCAAAGTACCAGACTTTTGTTTGCAGTGACGTGGCTTCCCTCGACTTTTGTGTGATTTACTGTACTCCACAGTTAAGAAAGATTAGATACGAGTATTTCTGTGCAAGCTCTACGTATGCAATTCTACGGATTAGAAAGTCATTCCTGCATTTGCGTTTGGTAAACTACTTCTGATTTGAATTTATATTTTAGTAGACTCGCCTTAGGAGGTATGATACACCACCGCATCAAAGGACATTAATCCTTTGTGTGTCCTTGTTAGGACATAATCAGGTCACAGTGTTGTTGTCGTCTTAGACGCTACAAAGTACACGTGACAAGTTGCACTGTGAGTTTTTATCTGCAACGAGTAAATCACGATTACAATTACTCTTTGCCAAGTTGCTAAACAAGGTTATTTAACTAATTATATCTTATGGTAGCATACACACGAAATCGGCAATGTTATAGTCTAATTTGTACCCTTTTCTGTTCAGTAATTCCCAATTAAAATAACACTAACAATCGAGGAACATTTTTGACTACGTTTATCGGAGAAGATATTGTAATATTCATGTGACCTTATTGTAATTTTTTGCACATACGAGACAAATTTTATTAGTTTGCCGCTACACCACACAAAGAATGAATTTTTACGATAATAATTTGGTTACATAATAATATCACTATAACAGCGTAATATGCTACACTTCTAATTCCGTCTACATGACACGAATAAGGCTTTAATTTTTTTTAACAAATTTGATGCATTTCTAACATACATATTTTATATAAAGTCTACTTTAGAAACAAGCCACACGTGATATTGTATACAATATTGTGTGATTGCTTTTCTCAGTATGATGAAAGTCTGGCAAACACCACCCCTTAAATGTTTTCTTTAAAGTAATATTTGAATAATTCAAATAAATCATAAGCAGTAATCGTTTTATTATTCGTCAAAACTTTCTTTAATTTTGCAAAATTATTGTACTTCACATCCTCCCTGATTTGACTAACATATTCAAAACGCTAAACTTCAATACTTACCCCACAGACTTCAATATAATTATAATTCAACGTGACCTTCATTCTTATTAGTCCATCTGTTCTTTTTGTCAGTTTCCTCCATAACGATTTCACGGAACACTTATACTAATACTTATGTTTACAAATATTGTTACCATTAATGTATTAACACCTTTTTTTGCACACCAATCGGTGATTTACTTTCATGAAGCCACAGGACACACTGACCTTTTTCCTTCATAGACGCCATTTTCATTTTCATAAGTTAGCGACATCTACATCGCTTTATAAAAACTGCTCCAAGGAGAAAGGAAACCTTATGCAATAAGGATCAAAATAAAAATAAAAAGAATTATGTGCTAAACCAAGTTATATTTAAAAAAATAAATTTTCGTTATCACTGGGAGACTTTATAAAAATTCGTTATTTTGTGTGTTCCATAATCGGCAACGTGAAAAGTGGAATTTTCTATAATCAAGCTGAATATAATTATGATATATTAAGATTAATAAATTAATTAAGACTATATTGCTTGTGCTCCGGGCCATGTTTACTCCGATCAGAGAAGGAGAGGGGAGGAGACGATGCGTATTTTTATTTATAATTTATATTAGGTAATAGTTTATATATATATATATATATTGTTTCGTGTATCTTGAAACGAGGGAAGTTTTTTTGGTATTTAGAAAGTTCGAGACTAGTAAACGAAAAGACGAACAGCTTGATATTTTAACTTGTTGTAATTTCAAATTACACGTGGTATTTTGAGTACCGTAAAATAGTGAGAAAGAGAGAAATAAAATATCCATTTTCTCTGTATCAAGCAATTTAGTAAATAGTTAACAAATGAAAGCTGCAATATATGGATAAGTATAATAAGGGGTGTAAGACCGGAGGGTACGTCTGTTTAAATTGAAATGTATTTGCTTAAATGTTTGGATTTTGATGTGCTCATAGGCGTACCGGTGTGTTGACAGATTTATAAGTCTTTTTGTTGCTGTATTTATCCGAAATTCGGAACACCTGGTCAAGCAGTAGAGACAATAGATCGTCGCATCCGGCAATATGAATATCTTGAGATACATAAAATCTAGCATTTGAGAAGCTGACAGTCTTAAGAGAGTGGGAATTTGAAGGATAAGCAAGTATTTAAAAAATCAGACTTGGATATAAATTCGCAAAATTTTGAAAGTTGTTGTCAGTTGTGCTGAGATTGCATTGAAGTAAAATCCGCAAGGCACCCACGGATTCTGTACATAGTCTAGTATAGATTTACATATGTTCTGCGGTTAATCTTTAATTATATTTTGTAAAGTAACTTGAGATGGGTATATGACATTGAGAAGGATATGCAAACTATGAAAGTAACAGAATGGCGGAGATTGACACAGGAGAGAGCGGAATGTAGAAAATTGTTATATATATATATATCGTTTTATAACGTCTTGCGTCTTCCGATTCCCAAACGCCACTCCTTTCTGTCTTTCCATAAATTTTCTTCTATTCCTCATTTATGCCACTAATCCAGCTCTTTCTGGGCCTGCCTTGTTTCCTTCTTCCTTCCGGCTTCCATCGTAGAATTTGTTTCGGTAGTCTTGTTTCTGGCATCCTTTGTACGTGTCCAAACCAGATCAGTTGTTTGTCTCTTATGTCATCAATTATGTTGTGTTTGACATCCATAATTTCTCTAATTTTTGTGTTTGGTATCCTGTCCATTTTTGATCTACCTACCGCCCTCCTCCAGAAATCCGTTTCGGTCGCTGTTAACTTTTTGGCCATTTGTTCTTTTAGTGGCCAGACTTCAGTGCCATACGTTGTTATATTTTTTACAATTGTATGATGCATTCTTTGTTTGTTCTGTTTCGTAATACTTTTGTCCCATAAAATGCTATTTAGCATGGCTATCGCTTTCCTACCCTGTACATTTCTTTCTTGAATCGCCTCTTCCAGTGTGCCCTTTTGTGATATTTTTATTCCCAAATATTTATCTTCATTGCATCGTTTTATTTGTTGTCCATTTTCAATTTCTAGGTCCCGTTGTTCTCCTCCAATACACACGTATTCAGTCTTGTTCATATTTACTTCTAATCTCCATTTTGAAACTCTTCTATTAATTTGCGGGTCATGTAATTCATATCGACATAGTCTTGGGCTATCAATATTTGGTCGTCCACAAAATATAACGTGAATATGGTGTTATCTTTTAAGGGTAGACCCATGTTTCGGCAGTTTTTCTTCCACATCTTTAGTGTGTGTTCGAGGTAGATTTTGAACAATGTGGGAGGTAGGCAGCAGCCTTGTTTTAATCATTTGGTTGTTGTGAATCCTTCTGTGATCTTGTTGCCTATCTTAATTTTTGTCTTTGATTGTTTATACAAGAAAATTGTTAATAAGGCCAAAACTCATGTTGGGTTATAGTGGCAATAAAAGAAGAAGAACTTGAGCCGTCATTTATTTAACATCGATTTAATATGGTCTATGGTTCATGAAAAGTAAATTTATGTGGTTTTTATGTGTTTCAGTTGCCGGCGAGTGCATTGTGGGACAGAAAAATGACCATTCCTTGTTGATAGCGGAGGAAGGTTTGGTTCTTCCTTTCGAGAAGACCGGAGTCGCCCAACTTTCTGAGGGAGAAGAATTCGTTATTGCCTGTCCTGGTGACCGAAACAAACTACTCATAGCGGACACGGCAGAAGCGAAAGGAACTTGTCTTCCAAATGGCAGTGTGGAGGTAAAAGTATCAGTCTCTCAAATAACTTAAATTTGAAAACACTAAATTGCTTATTTTGATATCCCGGATTGAGCTAGGATGATATAATTGCAAATTGTCTCTGGAAGAGCCAAATGTAGAATTTCACACCACCATAGATGAAAACTCCATAGATATAAAACAAAAAGCAGAAATTATACTGTCTGTAACACGGGTAGCGAGGAAGACGGTTGTAACTGCTTCAAACAATTCGACATTTCTTTGGGTCCCTCAAAGATGTTATGACAGACAGATAAACTGTCACACCCCTCTCCTAGACCGGTAATCACAGGTACCGGAAAGAAACATAGACATTGATCAAAATTCCCGACATTTACACTTCAAAGTGGCGGTATAAGTAGGGGAAAATATACACATTATGAAGCCAGTTTAATCCCTGATCTCCTGGACGCCGGAAAATGAGGGAAACCGGAATTTTGGAGCTGGAAGTATAACATGTGCTAGAGAAATGGAGACGCAGGAAGGAAAGAGGATGTAAAACATTGAAAGGCTGTCTCCTGCCTCCAAAGGGAAGCTCAGGAGACAAGAATACGGCTGACCTCCTGCGTCTCCAAGCAGTATTTCTGGTAGAATTTATGCAGGGACAGCGTTCTGTATAATACACAGTCTGCAGTCTACAAACCCCCTGAAGGCAAGTGCTTCCCAATTTGATGTTAAAAATAAATAAATAAAAGTATCAGAACGAAAATAATAATAAGAAGAAGAATTGTAATATCTTAGTTTGTAAATACCATTCAATGTATAAAACGAAATGAAACAGCTAATACTTACCATAGTTTTCCTCTCCCTTCATATTAGAGTGCCCGTTCTTTCTTCCCTTCTATATTCATCACCCTATACCCCTCTAATCCTATCTCTACTATTTAGTTAATTAGTTAGTGTTATTGTAAAAAAAATAGTAACAGAAGAATGTTTGTAACACAATTTTGTGAGTTTGTGAAGATAAGGCCTGTTATAGATGTACTAGAAAACAGGCTAATTATGTTCTAAATAATTGATAAATAAATTTCTTATTGTTTGTTGATAACAATCAATAGTGTACGCTCATCGTTATATGATACAATACTATCATTTTAAAGATCTCAGTCGAACCAACGCAATCCTATATTCATTAGATATTTTTCTTTTTTAATTTAGGACTCAGTGATCGCGGTTTTTTATGTGTTTAGTCGGGTGACTATACTGAAACACTTGTTTTCCGCGAATAATTTTACTCGGTTGAGTTTCTGTAGTAAAATAAATTTCCTGTACTCTATCACCCAAAATTATATTCCATATTCAACATAAACCCAGCGCTAATCATTGATTTAAAGGACGTTTAGGCCTGGCGTACATAGGGAGAAACTTCCAGTATACCAACCTAGATACCGCCAGTAGCTCAGAACTCTTCTCTCCGGAGTTTCATGAGATAAGTGAGCTCAATTTTCGTGATGAGTGTGCGTTTTTGTGCATTTATTTTTCACAGGTACAAAGGTAGTCCCTGAAGTACTGTTCTTACGACAGCAAAAAATTGAAAAAGAACTTTATTTCTCGACGCACTTCGTTTTAACTCTTTCCCAGTGACGTTCAATAGCTTCAATACATTTTTTTCAAGAGATAACCATGGAGCTCCTCAAAGAAACTATCTACCGGAATTTCCGCTTCAAAGCCGAGCTGTGGGAATCTTGATCTTCGTTTATTGTAATAAAATATAGGCCGGCAGAATCTAAACGAAGCCGTTCGAACTTATAAAATAAACTTCGCAAGTCGACGAAATGAAGCGAATATGACAGAAATGCGAAAGTTGCTTTAAGTTTCTCCAAACATCCTTTAATACAGTGAGTAACGCTGGATTTATGTTGGATATGGAATATTCTTTCGGGTGATAAGGTACAGGAAATTTATTTTTCTACAGAAACTTAATTAAGTAAAATTATTCGCAGAAAACAGGTGTTTTAGTGTAGCCTCCCGACTGTAAATATGGTAAACAGAGGTACAATGTCACTGAGTCCTATACTAAGGAAGAAAAATATTTACTGAATATAGGATTACGTCACGAAAGATACAGGCATTTGAAACGCAGTCTTATCATTATTAACTAAAGAAAAGATAAGTTACAATATTTTTCATAAGAAATATGATCTTTTATCGGATACTGAATGCAATATTATTAGAATAGCACAAATTTTTTTAATATTCTCGGTGATAAATAGAGCTTGCTTTTTTCTCTGTGAGAATTCTTGTAATCCTAGATAACTGTGCAGGTAATGAGTAATGCCAGCTTGTTTAGTTCTAAATGTGGACTACTTTTGCACAGGTGGACGGAGAAGAACACGAAGGATCAGAGTTGGGCTGCGAGAACCACGTGACTCCTGAGGCCAAGGACTCGGGGCGACGCTGCGGGTCTGGATCTTCTTCTCGGCGCTTCAGTCTTGGGTACACTGTGGAGGATACGTGGTACGGCTTGATAGAAGTGTGCCACGACGTCGACAGAGCTAGTACTCTGTACAGCGAGCATTTTCTGGTGGGCGCCGTGCTTCCGGACAACCGTCCATCGACTCAGCGACCCTCTTTCCTGACTGGGGGAGGTCCTCTTTATGAGGCGTTTTCACCCAACTCAGTCTACTCCACCAACGCAGTTCACGCGTCGCTGTCGCGGCATCTCGGGTCGGCAGACATCGCCTCCGGATACCTGAACAAGTCGTCGCTGAGCAGAGGTCACCTCGCACCATCCGGTGACTTCGTGCTCGGGACTCACCAACACGCTACATTCTTCTACGTCAACACCGCCCCTCAGTGGCAAATCTTCAACGGTGGCAACTGGCTCTCCGTCGAGACTCGGGTGCGCAACTACGCGAGTCAGACTGCAGCCAATCTGTCCATCATCACGGGGACCTTCGGCGTCCTCTCGCTCCCCGATGTGCGAGACATCCCTCGGGAAATCTTCCTCGGACCCGAGGGAAGCAGAAAGTTACCGGTGCCCAAGTACTTCTGGAAAATCGTACACAATCCCAAAACACATGAAGGCATAGTTTTTGTTGGAATAAATAACCCTTTCATGTCCAAAGTTCTACTGGACGACCTACTCTGCCCCAACGTTTGTGACGGAAGCGGTTGGGCTCCTCGGAAAGGAAAGTGGAGGCGTTTATTTAAAGGCTACGTAATTTGCTGCGAAGTCGAAGCGTTCTACAAGACAGTGAAGAACCTCCCGCCACTGACCGTGACATCCCTGTTGAGAGGTCCCCGAGCTTTGGTCCGACGATGACTCCTGACGCAGTGACTACGACCATCACCAACTATACACCTCCAATTTTTAAAGGCAATATGTAGAAAAACTGAACCGAACAACGGTATGTCAAGCGTCTATTTTTCAGCATATAATTCATGAACGGCTTTAAAATTGAACTTTTATATTAGTACTTATTTTCACCCTCATAAATTAGAATGGCTGTTGAAGATATGTTTAGAATAATATATTTCAAAGACTCTCCAAACGTTTTAGTTTAATGAGTCACATTAAGAGTATACGGTATGTTCGTCGTAAATACGAAGTGTAAATAAATTACTTCAGAATCATTTTAATGGACGCTTCTGTTTTTGAAGACACCTAAAAGAAACTTCTAATAAAACAGAGTGGCAACACTAAAGATTATGATTAATTCTGCTACTCGTAGCAGAGTTTGTTTAAAGAATGTAAAATCAGATTAAATATATTTTCATATTAATTTATAAGAAGCAATTTCATTTTATTTTCTTGTGTGTGACTACAGCAATACATTATCGCAATTATATTATAATGTTTCTTGAGGGGGAAAAAATAATTTTATCCCTTATTAAAAACACCAATGATAATACATTCCTTATAAATTTCAAGTATTAAAGTGATTATAAAATATAAATACGTGAAGCTAACGCCCTTCTTTTCATGTGCGTCTGAAGCAAGTTTTCCTTGAATTCTTGTAGGATATACTATCAGAGTTCCGTAGAATTCGCTCCAAATTGTGCATCGCTAATCACAACATGATGTATTTTTTCCTTAGCTGCCGCTGTTAAACTTGACATGACCATTATATAAGACACCGTTTCTTGCAAAATCTGAAATGGAAATAAATACAAATTTACATTTGAATGTATTATTATACAAAGGTATTATTGTAACGATGTCTACTCAATTTCCAAATAATAAATATATTTTTACACATTTTCAGTAATTAATATCCTTTAGAACGCGTATGAGCTCAATTTTTAGCTAAGAAACAAAAAAAGTTGACTTTAAACGTATTTATTTAGCTACGAATATGACCTATTGCAGGGTAAAGTGAACTATTTCCAGTGATGAGTCACAATAGTATATTTTCATGAAATTCCAACTATATATATATATAGTGAAGGCTTATCCCTCCCTCGATTCATTTTATTTACAAATGGCGCAGAATTAATTTAGTTTTCCATATGCAGTCGTCTTTGAAATTACACGATGAGCACAGAGGTGATAGACGTCTTGCCACGACTCAAGAATACTTGAGCCTTTCTTGACTTTGATTATGAGAACGGGAGAAGTGCGATTTAATAATAAAAACTTAAAGATTTAAAATATAATTTAATAAAAAAGAAGACATTAAAAATTCTGAGCCACACGGCTTCTCAATCGGTGCTTGTTGCTATTATATTCATCCTCTCGTAATTTTAATCTAGATTGCTCTCCGAAAGACTAATTATAAAAGCTCCGGAATTTTTGTCTACAAATTAGGCCAAAATATATTAAGTTTAGCACTTCGTTAAGGAGGGCTTCAGGTAATTAGAATTCCCCTAGCACATCGGTGAAGGGGGACGTTTTTTCCTGTACCCTTGCACATCAGAGACGCGTCTCCCCGACGAATCTCCAAAAACCGCTTGCACTTTCAGCAGTTCAAGGACATCCAAAAACTACTCCTACTTTGGGAGGGTTTTGAAAATGCATGCAAAAAAACAATGACCGTTACAGTACCGCTTCCGAACTGATTTAAGGGTTACAAAAGGTGAAAATTGTTATATTACATCATATAAATTAACCGTTTCAAGAACCTGATCACTCTTTCTTGGTAGTCCGGTGAGTGGTTGATCTGGTCTGGGTTGTCCTCTCCCAGCATCCGGTGTCTCTGTTCGAGAATTAACTGCAGGAGTTGATAAAATGCTCCACGGTGATGATTGTGTTGCAGAGATGAGGACTATTTGTATATAAGTGGGAGTGTGTTCATTTGAATGGACCGGATCTTACTATAGAAAAGACTACTTGATCTTTTCTGGATGTCTTTATGGGGAGGAGTATAATGAGGAAGTTGTTAACTAATTTGTGGATTGGGCTTGATTTTAGAAGCGACCAATTTTTCTTCCAGAGATGGGCTAGTTTTGGAAGGGTGTGTTGACATAATTAGGGAGACGAGAGGGAGAAGATGAGTGTCGGATTTTGCTAGCTGGTTGACGGAGATGTTCCTTTTTATTCCCTGGCCCGCCGGGATCCAGACCAATATGGTAAAGGGTACTAGAGGAGATGATGGCACTGCTAACTCCATCTTTTTTCTTGGCGCTGTCAGTGAAAATGTGGTCGAAGCTGTTGAACTTGAGGCATAGGTCTGTGAATTTTGTGTTCCATTCTTCTTGAGAGAGGTTGGACTTGTTACACTCTGTGAGAGATAGATCGATATGGGTTTATGGAATGTGCCATGGAGGAAAAACAAAATAAAATTGACCTTATACGGTCTTATTTCAATGATACACATTTCAGTAAACAAATTAATACAGGCTGACTTTCCGTCTCAATTTACAATTTGCACTGGCATGATAACAGTTTATATAATAATATATTTATATATACATATATATGAATATTATATTTAATGCAATATATAATTCCCAGGTTAGGGCTACGGCGAAGAGAAATAAACTATCTATTCAGTCGTAAGCATTTCATTTCTTTCTGTTTGGTCATTGATCTGAGGATTCACCAAGATTGAAATAAGGAAGTTTCTGTACTTGAACATATTCCTCATATTCAACAAGTTCTCTTACGACAGTAATAGTTTCTTTCTGACAGATTTATCTCTTCTACATCGCAAGAGTATTTCCCTACTTAAATATGCCAAAGTAATTGTCACATACGGTATGTAACCAACATCCTTCAGTTCATACGAATAATATTTCCATTATATACGCCTTCCAAATAGGATCGCTACTTCTTCTTGGGGAGGGGGGGGGGCGAACAGGCTACAATAGGGTGATCCACTTAATTACATTGGGTAGGAATTTGAAAGGGGGAATGCGGAATGGAGAGGAAAGCATATGTGGGTTAACTAGGTCCTCCTGCAATAGATGAAAGATTCTACCCGGTATTCAACTGAACGTTTTTATTTTCTCTTAATTGGCCAATAAGTGTAACTAATTGTACTATTCTTTTATGTAACTGATGAGTCTTCCAACGAGGAAACGCTTTACTTTGTCTGTTTGACCATCTTTTGCAGATTAATATATTTAAGGCAATTTATTACACTCAGATCTCGTGTCATACAGTATTTATTAATCGTCGATCCTTGGTTTTTCTTTTTTGTGGTTATGATAATCACTTACATGCATCATGGTTGTAATAGAGACAGGTACGTAGCCTCCAGCCGTTAGAGCGAAGGTCTTGTTGCTGATGGTGATGAGTGACAATACACATTGCCACACAGTCTTTGATCGGGACTCGTACCAACAGCTGTTATAGACAACATTCCCCACTCTTTCAGCCTAAGAAAATTAATAATAATTGCCAATAAAATCATGGGAGAATCTTCGTTTACAGACTTATTATTTAAAATTTAGTAACCAACAGAACTAAATTGAACAACGCAGAAAGTGAAGATAACCGTTGCTCTGTGACTTGGCTGAACTAACAATTTTTTTCACGGAGAACAAACCTACTCCTTTCCCAAATTAGATATTTGTAGTTAATATCTTTATGGCATTTTTGAAAATTGGTTACGCTACATTAAGGAACGCTATTTATTTACAAGAATTGCAGCAAATTCTGAAATAAGCACACATGACATGGTCAGCATGTCTCCTCTGTTTATTTGCCTATGACGACATTTTGCACCTAGCCAGAATCGTCTTGGAACCTCCAAGATTAGTGGAACTCATGTCCGATTAGCGTGCAAAATTTTTATAATGTTCAGCACTTGAGCAAAAACAGGATGAATAAGCAGAGCAGAATCTTAGACTACTGTTTCAGCAGTACTACTACATGATGGCAAATAAATTATTCTTCTTAGACAAATAAATTTCAGCTGACTAAACATTAACTTATACGCGACAATAATCATCAGAAAACTTATAATTATTATCTTAGAGTGAAGATTAATTTTTGTATATGCATTAAGACTAACCTGCATTGTAAGACGAGTTCCAAACCAGCATATCAGGAATAACTCGAAAAGCACGAACCCTACGGCATAAATTGTGGCTGTCAAATCGGTGGGGCTATATTCGTGTCCCTAGATGGCAAAAATTGAAAGCTATTAAAAAACAGTCGATAGAGACAAAGCTGTTATTAATTGTTGATTAAGTTATTATCTGAGCTTATCCGAGTGGATCCCCGGATTGCTGCGAAGTATCTCCATACCCGAAACTCTTCAATTGCAAGCAATTAATATGTTTTTAATTAAAATTACAACCACCATGCATAAAACAATAAATATTATTACATATGTTATTATCATTTAGTATAAAGTACCTAATTCACCTTAAATTGAATAAGAAACACTAAGTAATATAATGAAATTGTTATTATGGAAAACTAGTTTGAAGTGTGCTCTCTGCCTCGTGATTTCTTTGACGTACCTATAACCGAGCGTTTCCGCAGTTTCTGAGATTTCACTCAGGGCTACTTTATACTGTATATTGAGGTTATAGAAAGTGGCCTGTGAAGAATGTGATTAAGTTAATTGTAGCGTATACAAGGAATGAAGAGATCTTTGCCAAGGTCTAGGATAGAATTCGAATCGACTCAGACGGTAGAGCACCCACCCCGAAAGGGGGAGGTCTCGGGTACGAGTCCGGGTCTCCTCGAAATTTCTCCATTCTGATCTATGGATAAAAATATATATATAATGGTCAAACAGTCCGAAAAAGCTTATTAATTAACAAATTGATTGATTCCCTATATCACTTCGTTTAGACCCTAATTTGGGATTTCATCAAGTGATCAATAAAAAGATGAGATCATAATGACTAATTCATTCTGTATTCTAACATTTCTTTCAATATCTTAAGTATTCTGATAAAGTTTACTGTGTTCACTTCTAAGTTTTTCGATGAAAGGTACTAAAAATTGTTTTATTTCATTCTGAATATTTTATTATTAAAAATTAATATTTAATTTAAAATCTTGGAAGTTTATGCAATCAAATTTATGAGAATATTCAAGACCCTGGAAGAAATTTTAGATTACGATATTAATCAATTATTATGGTCTGATCTTCATTTATTGTTCACTTGAAGAAGTTCAAAAATAAAATTGGAAAGCATTTATATATTTTATTTTTTTAAATGTTAATTAAAAAATCATTTCTGTCTGTTTGGCAGTTTATAGTCGCTTAAGTCATTAGTGACTTCTTCTTACTTTTTGGAGTACTACTTGAACAACACACAAAAATTTCCAGGGTCTCGCAGGAAGTCAGAGTCGGGATCGCTGTGGTGCAAGGCAGCGACGCTACCCACTACACTACAAGAGGTTTTCTTTTTCTCACACAATTTGTAATTTAATGGTAAATCCAGCTCTGAAATGGTGTACTGGCAACTTAAATGTTTCCTTGATGTTGCTAAAGGAAGAACATACCTGAACGGTGCAAAAAGCCATAAAACACAGGGAAATCATCAAGGTCAAGAAGGAACCGAGCAACATAAGTTCCAATGCTGAACGAGCTTCCCATAAAAACCTGAAAATTAAGTGATTGTTCCAGAATATATTTATATTGAGAATGCTTTCATTTCAATTCCTACGGCACTCACTGGCGCCCACGCACCTGACCACTTTCTGGTGATGTTGAGCGCCTCTGGAATAATGTCGCGCGAGCGAAGCTTCTCCGGAAAGTGCTCCGTGCTTGACGTCCAGCTGTATCTGCAGCTTGTTGAAGTGGTTGTAAATGTACTCCAACTGTCCGCACAGGAGAAGTATCAGCGTCACGTACAGGTACATGGACGCGAATGCTAAAATCATGCTGTAGGCAGCTCCTACAACGTGTAGTAGCAACATTGCCCAGTTGTAGTTCTCGCCCAGTCCCAGAGGGAACCACACTTCACAGAAGTAATCCCTGTAGAGCAACCACCACTTAAAACAGCAACACAGGTAAACACGATGACTTTTTGTCAGAATTTCTTGTAAATAACATTACTACATTGCCAATTGCCTTTACTTATTTTTTATTGAAAAATACACCGAATGTATTTTTCAATATTTATTCCTCTCTTGTTATTTTTTACACAGAAATATATGTAATCTGCCCGAATTACCGCAACGGGTCACTTGACCCGTGCAAAGATTCATCTATAAATCTATAAGCATAGAAAAAACGTTAAGCGTATACCTGAAACCATCAGATTCTACAATAATACTAAATACGATGGAGACATGACGGATCAAATGGCAAGAAATTTTTATTCCAATTAGCTGACCGAAGATTATAACATGTACAAAAGGAAGAAGAAGAAATTATACAGAAAAGTCAAAAATTCAAGTTCGGATTCTCGTGTGCAAATGCGAAAAAAGGTGTCAAATAGGTTTTTGGAAAGAAAACAAAACTAAAAAAAATGTTTCAAATGCACTAAATATGTATGTGGAAAATGTGCCTTCGAGAACCCGATAATATGCAAAATATCCGGTGAACATGAATAAAGTTAGCATATTATTTATTTTCTAAATTTATGATTCAATTGTAGAATATTTAATTTTTTTGTCTTAAATTGACGTTGAGAAGCTGGCGGAGAGGCGACGCCACACTACAAAGAAGGTACGCTGTCAGGTTTCCAATCCTCGACGTCTAGAGAGGGTATCGCCTACGATTTTTATCCTGAGATTTGTATTAGATCCAATTGCTTCGCCGAACCTCAAATTTTGTAAATTGCTGACGATATTGTAGTATTAGGAGAATCAGAAGAAGACTTGGATACCATAATAAATGGCATGAACGTAGTCCTGGAGAAAGAGTTCAATATGAGGATTAATAGAGGGAAAACCAAGGTAATGGAGTGTAGTATGGGAAACAGTGGAATAACAAAGGGTGTTAGATTGGGAAGGGATATTTTGACGGAAGTTAAGGAATTCTGCTACTTGGGAAGCGTAATAACTAGGGATGTTAGAAGTATAGTAGTCATAAAGAGTAGGATAGCACAGGCAAGGAAGGCTTTCGCGAAAAAGAGGAATTTACTTACGGGTAATATAAGTGTGAATATTAGGAAATCGTTGCTAAAAATGTTCGTATGGATCGTGGCGTTATATGGGTGCGAAACGTGGACGATAGGAGTTGGGGAAAGGAAAATAATAGAATCTCTCACAATGTGGTGCTATAGGCGAATGCTGAAAATCAGATGGGTGGATAGAGTAACTAACGAGAAAGTTCTAAACAGAATAGGGGAAAAGCGAACAATATGGAGGACGTTGACTAAGAGAAGGGATAGATTAATAGGCCACGTTTTAAGACTCGAGGGTCTTGTAAAATTAGCATTAGAGGAAAGTGTGTGGGGTAAGAACAGAAGAGGGAGGCCAAGGATGGAATACGCTAAGCAAATTAGGGAGGATGTTGGGTGTGCTAGTTATATGGAAATGAAAAGGCTTACGCAAGATAGATTAGCATGGAGGTTGCATCAAACCAGCCTTAGGACTGAATACGACAACAACAATAATATCAAGTTTATACATAAATTAATATTCTTAACAAGTATCCCACAAAATTATGGATGAAAATTTAAGGTACCCTCAAAACCATTTTACCTCTTCAGAGAATCATCGTTCAGTCGTTTTTCTGTAAAGCGAACAGAAACCTTGTCGAAGCAATTTGGATCGTCGCCATTTCGTTCCGAGGTGGTGGTAATGCTAACAACCTTATCGCCCTCTATATAGGAACGAAAAAGTTACATCGGCCATCGACCATTTTATTAAGACAAGAAAACAAAATCAAGGTATTGTAACTTCTTCCACTTTTTATGAAGATGGTGAATGGTGTTCTGATCTTCTCGATTTTAAAAGCGCAGAAGTTGTAGGTAGCAGTTAATTCCTGCACACAGCACATGGACCTCAGTCTAAGGTTTTCACCGCCGAGCATGATCTATGTGGGACCAGAAACTATGATTACCGATATTTGCATTGTTTTTGATGATGAACCCTTAAAGATTTTGTAAATTATAACAAATTTGTTGTGATTACTTGACTTGTACGTAAAAATACTAAGTTTTGAATGGTGTTCTCCTCTTATGATGTCTGTTGTATTGCGGAGTTGCCAGCTTCATGAACGTGTTGTTTTTACAAGAGCAACGAGTGTTCTTCGTTGATCATTATTTTGTCATTTTGGATCACTCTGTATAGTAACGACTAATTGGTAGCAGAGCAAGATAGAGTGCCGTATCTATCATGGCATCAGTCTGATGTCGCAGGAGGAACCAGAGCGTACCTTCTGATGATGAACAGAACAATCATAATACTCAGGTTGGCAAGTAATGCCTTGCGCATTGGGCTGATGGCATTCCGCAGCTGCACCAGAGAGATGCATTGGTTCTCGTCGTCGGGCCAGGGTAGGCGGTTGCGGATCCCGCGAACCACAGACTGTAGCTCAGCACGACGCCCCAGCAGCGCCAGCAGCGGCGACAGCAACAGGGACAGCGTCGCGACGAAGCCCACCTGCAGCAGCATGGTGTTGAGACCTTGAGTGCCCGCCTGCAGCAGCGGCATGGTCACGGACATGGCCAGCCAGAGGGCGTTGAGCGTCTGAAACGCTCCGTACAGCCTGTAGAGGCGACGAACCCAGAGGGGAGAACCTTCTTCCAGCGGCCACAGCCCGATCCAGCGCAACATCGTCACAGGCTCCCGCAGGTATCGCTCCGCCATCGCTATCAAACAAATCCATACTTTCTCTTTAGATGGAAAATTTCGTAAAAAGACCGCCTGTATAATTTGCGGGAGTAACTGACTCACTATGGAATTGGTCTCTGATCATGGCCATTTCTGTGTTCGGGGGTCATTTCATCGAGTCTTGTTACTTCTATCGTTTAGTAGTCAGCCCTTTGGGAGCTACGGTAGCACCTTGACTCAACCTGTCTTCAGTTCAGAGCAAGGTTTGGTGCTAGGGAGGATGAAAGCAATGTCATAGCCTCTGCACCTAAGGGTGGTGACAGAATTTCATTATTAAGGGAGGTCGTGTGGTCTCCACGGGGTCAATATGGGAAGCAGGCTTCCCGTCCTGCCAGTGACAGCAACTGAGGTTAACTCCAGGCGGTCATCGAGTCATTCGTGACTGAAGTGTTGGAAGTGTGGGGACTGGTTCGGTGTCGGGAGTCTTCTGGGCCGCACCGGTCCTAACACTTCTAGTTATCCGATGATGAAACCACCTGGCCATAAGCATTGCACACGCTGTTAGTAGCAGGATGTAGACCTAGCTTGAAAGTCCTTTCTGGTTTCCCGGAATAGGTAGACGAGCTTCAAGGGCCATTTAATGGTAAGTGCAACTTTACCCTGCGGAGCCACCCTGAACCAAAAGGAGCAATGTGCGCGGCCGACCAATGCCGTCCTTCTGGGAAATTGGTACCTCGGGGCGTTTAGTAAGATTTGAATTGAAGTTAATTATTAGTCAGATTTAAAGTACTCCTCAATCGGACCTGAATTTGAATTAGATATGCATGAAGATATGCATAGATGTGCATAAAGTGGCAGCGCAATGGCAGTGAGAAGCGGTCATTTACAAAGGCACTACTCAAAATTACTCTCCATTTTATCAAGGCGGATCTTGTATATTTACTGACTCAAAATGCATTCTTTTATTTAAAAAATACTGACTATTGAATCGATTTAATTCATGGGGCTTCGCTAAAAACATCATGAATGAACACCAGATTAGACACTTCCCCAGAAAATGACGACGAGGAATGTCATCGAAACGTCACGAGCCATCGACGACCCTGGTTGGAAACCCTGAACCGAAAGGAGCTACCTTTCGGAGGTCCGAAAGCCCACCTGGTGGTGGCTTATTCTGAATAAATAATTATTGGGTTTCCTCCCGGGTTAAATGAAGTTTAAGCCACGACGTTTTGATGGCGTACTCTGCCATCCTTCTCAAGTGTCAATTTATGTCTAAATTTGATGTTATTTATGTCCAATGGTTTAGAAAATTGCTAATATCTGTTTTTTGGCATTAATAGTACAATTCTGGGTTAGGGAGAAAACAATAGTAATAATATGTTTGTTTTTGTTGCTCGAAGTGAGTATGGACTTTGAATCATAGTGGCAGGATGAGTGGAGGAACTGATCTGCTTTTATCAAAACAGAATGAGGAACTGCGTGTCATACGCATGCTAACTCAAAGATTGCCAAGTCTTCCGCTGAAATTTTTAAGAAAGGTTTTGTGTTTGTAATACGATGAAAAACTACATGAGAACTTGTTGTTTAGGGTTAATTTCTTCTAGATGCGTTTTAACTGTACCTAGCTTTGCTTGGAAATATTATATAATTATTTTAACCAAAGTTTCGCCAAAATATTTGTTTCACACAATTAAATAAGGTTTATCGATATTTAATATTAAACCAAAATCTAAATTGTTTTAGTGATATAGAATTGGTATATTTAAAAAAATAGTACTTTTAATTAGTAGGTCGTGCATGGTCAGTAAAGATCGAGAAGAGACAATCTAGATGTACGGAAAGTGTAAGTTATAAATAATACGCTAAATTATTATAATAAATCATATTTTTGGGTAAGTCTACATGAGGGTGATCCTGAAACAGGCAATACCTCTTTAATGGTATAGGAAGGAAATTGAAAAATATTTATTCGTTCGTTTGGACTGTCGACATCCAATCTTTAAAAGGTTTCTTATTTATTAGTTTTTTATTTATTATACATAAATTCAAATTAGCAATACCATTTATAACAAAATATGTTGACCATGTAAATACAAACCTGTTACCAAATTTCGAGGCGAGGCAACTAAAGTTCTTCTTTCGATGTTCTTCGAACTTCAGTTTAAACTTGTCTCAAAGGTTGCAGTCAATAACGTATTCTCTCTTTCACATATTCCTCTCGATACGCTGCGCGCCTTTTTTTCCTGTACATGTAATATTCTTTTTGACTTTGCACCATGTGTTTCGCTGTTGAATAAAATATATGAGCCGCTTATTTTCTTATTCTTACGTCTTATCTTAATTTCAAATGGAATTTTCAATTATATCCCTTTATTTCTAATATGTCGAAATATGCTTTATGAGGTATATTTAAGGGTTATCATTTTCGATCATGGTTCTCGCTATTCGTGCAGAAATTCTTTAAACTTCCATTACATTATCTTTGAGTGACTTTTTTTACCAGGAACCTCATGCATTTTTTTCCCATTACAAGTCCCGACTTCAGATACCTTATTAGAGCTGTTTTCATAAAATATTAAGATATTACTTTAATGTAATGTTAATATTTATTTGAAATTATATAAAACTTTTTACAAAAATCTTTTATTGTAATACGAGATTTCGATTAATCAAAACTGTGGAGTAAAATATATATGCGAAATTACATTACATAACTACACCTGAAATCTGTACGCATACATGCAGACGGAGCAGAGTGTAAATCCATACGAGCAAATTGATTAGAAAGCATTAGATGCAAACAGGTTCATCGACAGAGACGATTCGGCAGTCAGGCACGATTCAAAGGAATCCTAATTCTGATTCAAGCGTCATTGAATTTGCAATGTTGTCAGGTATGCAACAGTCGATTGACATGAAAACGTCGGTATTTATATAATGTAAAATTTAAATAAATGCAACTCCAGAGTCTCTCAGGATTGTTTTCTTTATCAATATTTTATATAAATGAACTGACTTGAAAGTAATAGACCGATAGCTCGATAAAATGACAAGTCATCTGCTTTGATTAAGCGATGTTATATACTGTATACCTCAATAATATGTATAAGCATGGTGACTTGTTAGGAAAACGTCGTTTTCATGTAAACCGACTGCTGCTTATCAGACAGACATTACAAAATTCAAACAGCTTATTTCTGACGCAAGTGGTTCAAAACTACAAAAACGTGTGACAAAAATCGAAAAATGTAAATCGTAATTTTAAATGTATTTCAATTGAATTATTGCTCCAACGGCTCAAACTTTAACTGGAAAAAAACTACGCGAAAGAATGATGTATAATTATAAGCATACTACTATCACACGTAATGAAAAAAAATCATTTCGTTTTGTTCAGTAATTGACACTTTTAAGGAGAATAAAACAACAAGTAATAGAAACCGACCCAATTATACACTGAAAACCAGCTTCAAAGTACATGTGCTCTTTTAATTATTGCTTAATTTCTGTAGTAAAATATAAAACAATATTACTAAACAACTGTTTTCATTTTTATGTATCTATAGTGTAGCGTAATACTGAGTTTGACTTTTTCGTTAGAATTTCACGAACCCTTCCTCATTACGTCTAGTTCCTGTTGATGGACATTATGCGTGCGGAAAAAAACAAAGGGGAAAATATTCAACTTGATATAAACAATATATCGACACTATGTAACAGCAACATTCCAAGCGGTCGTAGTTGCCAAGAAAGAGCAGAGAAGTATAAACATGCATCAGAGTTCTCTGCCCGTTCTGTAGTGAGCACTTGCACAGAATTGTCAGTGAAGAAGTGGGCAGTTATCTGCTCAAGATGTAAACGGTACACAGCCAACCAAACTTCGACGTGTAAACCTAGCTTAAAACAACTAACAAATCAACAAAATTTATGAGTGATATAATTCATGTATATAAAAATATATAAAATTTGTAAAGGGTCGTTACAATATCTATATACAACACGGTACTCGCTTGCTTCTCCCCCCCCCCCTCTCTCACACACATTGTCGTCATCTCACGCGTTACCACTCCAAAAAAAATAATAATCATAAGTTAGAAATTCGTTCAGTTTATTTGAGTATTCATATGCTATAGTAGATTCTTTGAGTTTATCACAGTCAAATTTAAATTCCTGGTACCCTTGTTCTTTTTTGCGTTAGAGATCCTTGCTCTGATACGAAACAGTCCTAGATAATGATGTCGATGTTATCTATATGTTCTCTCGTCCATCAGGACGTAGTCAATCTGGGTAGCTAGATATTCTTCTCCTCTTCCTCCTTGGGCATTTGCATCACTATTTTGTCGTTCCTACGACATTATCATAAAGATCAGATAGAAACTGTCTTTTTATAGATCTTTCTTCACTTCGGTGGGTGCAGTAAATTGATTATGCTGCAGCTAAATGGTCTGCCCTTCATCCTTTGACGGCATATTATTTCATTGACTGCTTCGAAGCTCAGTATGTTAGGTTTCAGTCTGTTAATGATGATGCAAACTCCTAATTTATGTTGGTTTTGAATACACAAAATATCAAAATTGTATTTTTATTGTTCTAGTAGCATTGTTAAAGCTCTTGGTTTGTACAGCGAGAGGGCATTGTATTTTCCAATGATAAAATCCTTATTTCGTTTCCTAGGTCTTCTTAAGTTTATCCGTCAGGCTATTACTTCTTTGGATTTTGTCACAAAAAACCTTTTTTAATGTTGGGTACTTAGCCCCTCGCCCAACCCCCTACCTGGAGGGCCAATGGACTACTCTGATTCTGTTCCTTGCCCTTCGACCTGGAGCTAACCTCCCGCCAGCATAACTCTTATGATCATTGGGGAACGCAAACCTCCCCGCCTCGGAAAGGGAGTAAGTAGTCCTTGATGAGGGGAGTCTAATTATTAAAGAATAAATTTTAGAAATACGTCCTTACTACACATTACGAAATAAATTAATATGGAAAAGGTAGCTATGTGACAAAAAATACACGTTCGATGATAACCAATAGATTATAAGATAGAAAAGTGTAAAAGAAAATTGGGTCTAGTACAGATGAAAAAACAAACCACTCAATGATTTGATGTACTTTATAACGAAAACAATTGTTCCAAAAGAAAAAAAGAAAATCGATTTGTTTAGGGGTCAATCATTATTAATGCGTTATATTCCTTGGATCTTCGTGATACAATTATTTTACGGTGGTGTTTGTAGCTCCAAATAATTTTAAGCTCCTTCTAAAGCAAAAGCTTTCTTTGCTTTTCAACATATTTCTCCATTTCAGCATATAATACTGTAGTAAAAAAAAATATCAGTGTCAGTACCGTAATATTTCCTTGGTTTCAGAATAAAAATGATGTTAAAGAACCTATTTTTCACTCGGTGTCGCACCAGTACCTGGCATTTTCATCGCTCGTGTAAACAGTCGAGTGCAACAGTAATTTCCATGCGAGTTGGCTTAACAGTAACAGTGTACAAGCAAGGAAAGCTACTAGCACTTGAGGTCTATTTTTAAAACGAGCGCCACTTCGAACTTTAAGTTTCTTCCACCATGCTCGTTTCATCATTTTTAATGGGCCGTAGTTAACGCTTTGCTACCTCTTCGACTGCATTCCACCTTTCCAATTCCCTTCCTATGTTATTAATGGGGAGCTGCCATCAGTCTGTCACCCAAAAATCAAAAAAAAAATTCATAAGATGGTGTTCTTTAATCTCAATTATTTTATTACACTTTGGTATTGACCGCCGGCTATATTTCGAAGCAAAATGATTCCATCTATTAATGCAAATATAAAAAATTTCAACAATCTGCTTCATAAATTTCAAAACCTTGATGAACTTAATTTTAAGATTTAAGAATATTGTATGTTCAATCAGGTAATTTTGATTAAATTTTGTAAAATATTATTTAAATAGAATAAAGTTGCCCTTCCAAGAAAGACATTTTGCTAGGCATCGTTGGTATTAGTCTCAATAAAACAGAAGTGGATAGATTATGATAAAGTATAATTTATAAATCAAATATATAAAGGTAGTCTGCAACAATATCGTGTTATTCTGGTTTAATACAATTAATTTATAATAAAAGTAACCGGGTATTTATGCTTCTGAGTATTTGTCAGAGAAAATATGGACAGTCAAGTTTCCGTGCAGGGTCGATTTTTAGATATTGTGGACGACGCATGGCGCGAAGATAAATTACCTAGTGATGATATAGAAGTACCTCCATTTGAGCTTCCCGATCCAGAAGCTGATAATGGGGATTCGCATATGACATTGAAAGAACAGGAGCAGAAATGGACTGATATAGGCTTAGGTGCTGCAAACGAACCGTGTTCAGGGTTTCCAAATTAATGAGGTATTGTAAATTTTACTAAGTTTTCTATTGAGATATTTTACTGCAAAATTTTTATTAATTCATCAAAGAATTTAATAACACAGAGGAACCAAGCATTGCAAATATATTCAGTTAATAAAGTTGAAGGCTCCTGCTAATTGTTAATTTATCTTAACAGGAATCTATTAATGTTGGATTGAAAAACAGACAGTTAGTTTAACAATGCAGTAGTTAATAACTCTTTTAATAGCTTCATTTTAACCTACACATACTATGAAATCATGAGCAATCATGATGATGTACTATGATGAGTAATCGTATTACAATTTTTAGAGCCTAATATTTTCATATTGCACGTTCCAACTTACTTTACAAAATTCCACTAGCTTTTATATAAATATATTGTGCAGACTTAATATTTTGATATTTTAATTCCTACTATGCCCAATTGTCAACTTATTTTTCATTCTGATTCATTATGGCCAAGTTCAGAAACGCATGACCATTAGCCCGACCTACCTGATACAGATTTTCTAGGGTTTTCCTTGCACATCTTTTAGGTGAATCACTGGGGGCCCTAGTCAACTTTTGGCTACCTTCCACATCCCCACTTCTTCATTCCCTTCCTATACTATAAAAGGGGAATAGTCTGTTACCTGAAAAAATAGAGAGAGGGGGGGAAAAAATGTCCTCGACTTACCTTAAAATGATTGCATTGACTTGCAGGGAAGTACGAAAATGTGAATTTTTCTAAAACTCAAGCTCATTTCTTTAATGTGTCTGTTTTTACACTCACACACCAGAAAATTACACTTTCAGGTTAATTAAAACAATTATTAAGGACAGGAAAGAGAGATAGAAAGTTGGTGACTTACCTGAGGTTCACAGATGGCAGGCACCATGTAGGGTTTGAAGTTCTTAAATTTTCAGAGGGACCGTCCCCTTCATCAGAATGTTATGAAGGCATTTCCAGTGATCGGCTGGCTGATGCATCACACACACAGTAGAGTCACATTAATGTGACCACCACCTATGTTCAAGGTAAACATGCAATTACACCTCACATATAACAGCACTAACAGTGAAGGGTATATAGAGAGTGTTGGGTGGAAGCGGAAAACAGTGCATTAGTTGTCACAATACAGAAACAGTGTGATTTATCTGACATCCAATAGGGTATGATAATTGGTTTTCAGGCTAAGGGTGGAAGCATTTCCAAAATGGCTAAGGCATATATATGTGTGTGTGGCAGAAAATATTGTCATGTTAATAAAAAGAAGAAACAGAAAGCTGGTGACTTACCTGAAGTTGACAGATGGGAATTGTGTTTTGGAGAGTTTAACTGTGCTGCGGTAGTTGGTAATAGTTTAGGGAGATTTTTCTTCGTCTGGGCAATGTAGAAGGCTCTGTGTACAGTTTATTTTTTAGATAGTATGGGAGGACAAATAGATTATATATTTTTTTAATTCTGTAGGTTGTGTTATTGGTGGGAATCTGGAAGGTTGTGGTGGGTGGAAGTATAGGGTAAACATGGCATCTGTTCCTGTTCCTGCAAGGTTTGCAGCAACTTCTGGTTGGGGGATTGGGGTGTAGGATTTATAATGTTGGACCAAAATGTCCCCTTTTAGGGTGGATGTGTGTATTAACATCTCCCCAGTGCCCGTCAATTCTGTGCCTCTTCCCGGACCCACATTGAGAGAGAGTTGGTGGCCTAGTGGGATGTATTGTTTATTAGCAAAAGCTAGGTGTGCAGCGAGTTATGTCTGCTCAGTCGATGGTTGGCTGTCGCTGGAAATATTTTCCTAACCTTCTAATGAAGGGGGAGGAACCTCTAAAAAATAAAGAATCTCAATCCCTGCACGGTAACTTCCATCTGTGAACTTGTTTTAATTAACCAGACAATGTCATTTTCTGATTCATATATATATATACATACACACACACACATACATACTATAGTTACAGCGAGGGCTCTGTGACGATCCAGGTTCGAGTCCCAGCGATGCCTAATATCTTCAGTCTTTCTTTCTTCTTCTATTCCTCTCTACGCTGATCACACGGGTTTCTCTGAGCATATTTCTATGCCGAGCTTGCGACTTAAAAGCGAATTTCCCAACTTTTTCCCACATGTTCTATCCTTACACCCTATCCAAATATACAATGTGTGTGACGACGTCACGTTTCAATCCTTAATTTTATATATATATACACACAATCACTAGAAATGTCTTCCCAACTTTCTGATGGATAGGCGGTTCCTCCGAAAATTTAAAGAACTCCAAACCTCACAAGGTGCCTACCATCTATGAACCTCAGGTAAGTCACCTACTTACTATCTCTTTCCTTTCCTTATTAATTATATGAATAATTGGTTTGGGCACTACAATTTTGAATTATATCAACCAATTGTAATAGTAATTTGTATAAATGTTGATATAAAAATAATGTATCATCTCTTTACTTCAGATTCTATTTATAATGGAGCTTCCAGAATTGGGAAAACACTGTGCATTGGATAAATGCAATAAACTGGATTTTCTATCATTTGAATGTTCACATTGTCACTTAATATTTTGCAAGGAACATTATATGCCTGATTACCATGGCTGCACCAAATATGATCAATCAGTTATTCCTTCAATAGTTGCAACTGCTAATTACAAATGTTCAAAAGAAAACTGTAATTCTGTAAGTCCTGTTGAAATGAACTGTTGTGTGTGTAAACACCACTTTTGTTTAGAGCATAGACACCACGGTTGTATTGATGAAGCTCAAGCTAAAAGAGACAAAAAACGTGAAAAATGGGAAGCACCTAAGAAGCAGTTTGAATTGGCAAGACAAGAAGCTCACCGTCAAGTACGTTTTCTTATGTTATTCAAATTGTTTTGAAAATTATAATTGAAGTTAAACTATTCTTTTTTTAATACTATACAATTATATTTAGAGAAATTTAAGAATCATAGTATTTGCATTTTATGTAATTATAATCAGGTTACTTGCTGATGAGGACAGGTGCTTTAACCATGATAATATATTGGTAAACATTTACACACATTCTAAATTAATTTTCATTTGAAAATTATTGTATCTGTTGTAAAATATATGTGTAACATATTTAGCTGTGCTGTTTACTGAATCAATTTTTGTTTTAGGTCGACGAATGCCTTGCTCGTGCTAAGAAAAAGCAAATGGTTAATCAAATACAACTCATGAGGCTTAAAGGAAAAGCTGTGGGGTCTCTGAAAGTACCTATGGTAGACAGAAAGTTCTTTCTCATATTTCCTCCTCTTAATCTGTCTCGAAAAAGTTCAGCAGTGTTTGTAGCAAAACAGTGGTCACTAGGAAAAGCAATAGACTCTATAGCAAGACTGTGCAATGTTCCAAACAAAAATAATGAAGCTAACTCCTGTAAACTCAGATTGTTTCATCAGTCTGATGGTGGTATGCTGGGAGTACAAATGGAAAAAGTTTTAGGAGATATGATTGAACAAAATGAGTTGATTGATGGAGAATCTTTAATTTTAGAATATGTCGATGAAAGTGATCTGGAGACTAGAAAAATAGATAATCTTGAAGAGTATAAACCTTAGTAGTTTGAAATTTTGGTGGATATATTTTGAAATAATGAACTCGAGTGTTTAACATTGAATATTGCTTAATAACATTAAATGCTTTAACAATTTGTGAAAATTTATTCTGACAAACATGTGCTCTTCAATATGGATATACATTGATTTACAACATGTAAAATGTTGAATAGCCATACACTTACTATATTGAGAAAAAACTTCTATTAATAAACTGAAGAGCTTCATGGTAATTTGGTTTATCAGGAAAGCCATATTATTCCCTTCTTACCAATCCACAGGAGGCCTAATAATATAATTTCAATTGGTTCAGAACTTTACACCAAATCCAAAGCTTATGGTAATTTAAAATATTGTATTCTAAGATGAAATAGGAAATTCCTTATTACATAGAATGCTTTGGAAAGATGTGGTGTGTATTCTACCTGCTTTGTTGGTTAGATATTTTTTACAAACCATTATTTAGTTATAAGTGAATAGGATGATGTGTGGCATTCATGCATCCGAAATCCCACATGAAAATAGGGGCATTACTCGTGTCCTTTCCAATCCTCTACCTCTTACCCCTGATGTTTCCGTTCATCAGTTGCCATACAATTATCAATCCTTATAATGTATAATCTCTTCCATTCTGCATCAAGAATAGGTCAACAATTTAAAGGATTTCATAACCTTTGTCAGCAGGATATGCAATAGCATTTACGATAAAACCTCCACAAGAATGTTCATCGTCTATCCCTCGCACAATGAAATATCACAAATTATTATTGTGGAAAAAAATTACCAGAATAATAGACATTTACGTAGAGTGACATTTCGATGACTGTGCCAGTCACCAAAACAACGCTCTACATAAATTCCACTCTGTTAGAAGCCGTAGAACAGTTTGTACAAACAATTTGCCAAGAAAAACTTCTATTTTTGGCTGCTATGCTCGTTCTTTCAGCACATCTGAATTTTTACCCGGTTTAAAAATAGATTGTAACCACATATGAAAAGTCATTTGGTAGCTTTTTAACCTACGAAAATTGACTGCTGGCCGTTAGTTTCTTTGGATATCATTTCAGGAAAATTGGTAGCATAATGCTTGTCTACTCAGAAGAATTTATCATTTACTGCATATTAACCATGATAGAATATAGGTTCTAAAAAAATATTGCAGGTTCTTTGTGTACTTTCAAAAATCAACTCACTGTAGAAATTAAAAAAAATACAAGCTGGGAGGAAAAGTTACTTTATTAGTTGTATAAAACATTACAACTATTAGTTATCTTATTCTTCTGAACTCAAGTACACACCAGTTGTACTGGAGATAGAATGGTGTCCATTTAGAAATGACACACAATTTCATTATTATGCATTAAATAAAATTTAGAGACTTACACCCAAGTAACAAAAATTCTAACTGAATTTTGTCTTAATTGAAAGCCTTGAAATAAAAATTATTCCAACACTACAGCCGATTTCTGTACAGTATTATTTGAAGCACAAGCTTATTTAATAAATTATCAAAAATAAATAAATTCTAATAAATCAATAAACAGATAATGGAGACAGAAGCTTTTGTTGCAGAGTCTTAAGTTGTAAATCATTAAGATGTAATTCCACAATATCAGGTGTCTCTTTGTCTAGTGTTTTATCTCTTGGTAAAGTCAATTCACCAATAACAATTGCCTCAGTATCACGCACAGCCTAAAACAGAATCTCGTAAGTACAATAGCAAAATGCTTATATTGCAAGTAAATGTAAAGGAGAAACATTACCTCTGTCATTGCTGTTGTAGGAAATGTTGCAAAATCAGTCTCTATTTTACCTCCAGTTTTGCGATCTACTACAAAGTTAACAAATTCCGTCTGAAAGAAATACATTAAAAGATTGAATTGTGTTTATGACTGAGAAAGTATTACTTAGTACAATGATGTAAATATTCAAGTACCTGTAAATTTGATACTCTTTCTTTAAGATTTTTTAACCGAGAAGCTTCCAGTGCCAATTGTTTTACAGGACCATGCAAATCTGACCATTCCTTACTGCCTGGAACACGTTTACTTATATCTACCACTTTTGGAGTTGCAAGAACATTATATATATCCTAAAAATAAAAAGACATCAAAATTATAATATACTCTTGCATTATTAATCTTTTGAGTGCATAAAGGTAAAGACAAACCTTTTGCAAATCTGAAGCTTTCTTTGATAACACTTCAGCTACATCAAGATTTTTGTTTTTCTCATTTTGTTGTTCCAATGTAGTAATAGTGATGGGCCTTTTTGGGACCTATAATGATAGGAAAAATCACATTTGCAGATACTTATTTCTGTATTTTTAGCCACATTACAAAACACTACATTTTTGTTGTTGAATCAAATGCTTTTCTGTATCACCTGATATGATTTTGAAGTTAATTGGTTTTTCAATTGTCATATTCATCAGAAATGAAACTTTATCGTCATCAATTGAATAAAATATTGAGAAAGGAGGCTTATACATGATCTCTAAAGACAGGCAGCAATAATTAGAATAGAAGATCAAGAAAGGAAAGGATGCAGTCCCATGCTGTTTAACTTATAAATAGAACAGGTGATGAAGAATGTTAAAACTGAATATGGAAAAGGAATCAAACTGCAAGAAGGATAAATAAAAAACCCTACACTTTGTCAATGATATAGTGGTGTTACAGAAATCAGAACAAGACTTGGAAATCATACTAAACGGCATTAACAGGATCCTGGATAAAGAGTTCTATATAAAATTAATAGAAGGAAAACCAAGGTACTGGAGTGTAGTTTGGGAGACAGTGGAATAACAAAGGGTGTTAGATTGGAAAGGGATATTTTGATGGAAGTCAAGGAATTCTGCTACTTGGGAAACATATGGTAGAAGTATAGTAGACATAAAGAGTAGGATAGCACAGGCAAGGAAGGCTTTCATGAAAAAGAGAAACTTACTTAAGGGTAATATAAGTGCTAATATTAGGAAATTGTTGCTAAAAATGTTTGTATGGAGCGTGGCAATATGTGGGTGCGAAACATGGATGGTAGGAGCTGCGGAAAAGAAAATATTAGAAGCCTTGAAATGTGGTGTTATAGGTGAATGCTGAAAATCAAGTGGGTAGATAGAATCACAAACGAGGAAGTTCTAAACAGAATAGGGGAAGGGTGAACAATATGGAGGACATTGACCAAGAGAAGGGATTGATTAATAGGCCATGTTTTAAGACACGAGGGTCTTGTAAAATTAGCATTAGAGGGATGTGGGTGGGATAAGAACAGAAGAGGGAGGCAAAGAACGGAATTTGCTAAGCAGATTAGGGAGAATGTGGGATGTGCTTGTTATGTGGAAACGAAAGGGCTTGCACAAGATAGGTTAGCATGAGGGTTACATCAGACCAGTCTTAGGACTGAATACCACATCAACAGTCATTAAATTTTGGTAAGGACAGGAAAGAGATAAAAAAAGTGGCTTACATGAATTAAACCTGGGCAAATACAATTATGAGTATAAGATTTCTTTCAAATTGTTGAAGGCAACCACTACCTTATTATGTTACTCTCAAAAAGAATAAAATCAATGCACATGAAATTTTCAAGTTAATCAATAACGCTTGAAAAAAATTAAAAAACTAACACTTATGACAAAAATACCATGTAAAATAGATAAATCTTTATCCCAACTTCCTACAGTAATATTCTCTTAATTTCCCATCCCTCAATCTTTTCAGCAACTAATATGAACAATATATTAATATTAAGAAAATCCAAATAACACTAAAACAATGTGATCCATACTTACCTTTAACGGTTTCAACTTTGTAAAATTACTATAACTATTGGATGCTTCCAGTTTCCATTTTTCTTCCAGGACCATTCGTAATGCTCGGCGCAAAGCATGTACCTGCTGCTGAAGTAGTAAGTCTTGTCCTCCAGACCCAGAACTTGACAGTATGCTTGAAGGCCCAGTAATAGTATGTTCTTGACCTCCACCAACTAAATAAAAAATTTAGAATGGTTTCATAATTAAAAGAGAATAGCAAAGAAATTCAATTTTGAATATTAAAATAAAGCCTGCAAAGGTTGATTAAAATATACACTTTAAGCACATACAAGTTTAATGAAGAATGTTCTGAAAGCTACTGGCCTCAATAATTAATAACACTATTGGCTAGATTTGGAGCTGGTAAGTCTATCCAGTTATGTTATTTGTTACATACAACTGAGAGTAATTCTTAATAATTTTTGTCTTTATAAACTTATATTTGAAAGTAAATGAACACACTGGAAAACTAGAGCTTCAATCATATTCATAAATAGTATTCCATTTCAATGTTGTAATGTGAGTCTTGAATTGTACAATCCAAAAGAACACAATTTCACAGTTAAGGGTTAGATGAGAAGAAAATTATTGGGACAGCAAATTTTTTGTGTCCATGTTATACTTAGCAAAGTAATAAAAAATGCAAGTGCAAGATGAGTTATGCACTTCTCCAAGCAATCAAAAGGACTTTTTGGTGATCTGATTTTGTTCATTAATTTATCACTAACATGTTATTGTTGTTATTATCCACACGGATTGAAAAAAAAATCCAGAGAAGGAATAAGACTTTTAGAAAGGTGGAACAATCACAGAACAACTTCAAAATTAAGACACCTGAGATCAAGATGGGTTCTCAGTTATTCTTCATCCATGAAAAGTGTAAAATGTCAGACATGTAATTCGAATCGAAACTTTTTTCAGTATTATGAAAATTATTGATAGTAGTACACATTTTGCAATAGATTCTTTAGGTCAATATTAACATATATTGAATTTCATTAAAATACTCGCTTGTTTTCCTTGTCAGGCCATCGCAAATTGTTTTCTTGTTCAAATTTTTGAGCTTGTCTTTAAGTTCGCGCTTCTCTGATTCTAATGAGTCAATGTCAGCTTGCAAATGGTCCATTGAAGCTTCATGTTCTTTCTCCTTCCGCTTGAGAAGTTGTTGGGCATCATCCAACTTCCGCTGAAGTGAAGATAGATATTACAATTATTATAGGTAAAATTAATAAAAGTGACCATTGATTATAAGTAGGTTAAATTTGACACAAAGAGTTATATATCAAATAGCATGTAAACAATTAAATAAGTAAACTCACTTGCAATTTTTCAATCGTCATTTCAAATTCCTTTGAAGAATTGCCCAACTTTTTCTCAGCAAGTTCTTTGCGAATTGACATTTCACTAAGCTCTTCTTGTTTCAATTTCAAGGAAATTTTTAGACCCTGCAAATATGATTTAGTTTTCATTAATTAAACATATTAATAAAAATGTATTAATCTCTTAGTTTACAATGTCATGTCAGGGACAGGAAAGTTTGCCAGGCCAAACATCAGCAAGTCATATTAAAGATGTGATACACTGACCAGACCAAACATCAAGGCCTGGCTGTGCCAAAATGTAAATAAAACATTGTAGAACTAAACAAATGGTATTCACTTAGTTTTCTTTACCACATTTGGAACAGCAGACTTACTAATTACGAGAAATTATAAAAGTGCCCTTCACAATATGTTCAAAAAGAAAAATGAGCACTGACAAGGACAGAGATTTGATAATGATTTCACAAGTTTTTTAAGATATCAATAATGACAGTAATAGTTACCATTTACTGCTTGTACCATACACAGAGGATGTCTATGTTTTGCACAACACATGTGCTAGTGGAAACTAAATCATATGACAAGGGGTAAATTATGCAAACTGTTTACCTTTATGTCACCCTCTTTGGTTTCAAGTTTTTGTTTAAGGTTCTTTGTTTCTTCTAGTTCCTTTTTTACTGCTTGAGCTCTAAGTTCAATTGGTGACAATATCTGAAAGAAATCAAATATTTCTGTTTATAAAATTTAGTCATAAGATGTTGTGTTGAAGTTTTCAGTCCTTAGACTTGTCTGGCAACTCTCCATACTTACCTATTCTATGCAAGCCTTTTCATTTCTACATAACTAGCACTTCCTCCATAATCTTCTAAGCATATTCCATCATGGCTTCCCCTTCTGTTCTTAACCCACACGCTTTCCTCTAATGATAATTTTACAGAATTCCTTAACTTCCTTCATTATACCCTTCCTAATCTAATACCCTTTGTGTTACCCCTCTATTAATCCTTAATAATTATATATATATATATATATATATATATAATAACTTTCTGATGAAGGGGGCAGTGCCATCTATGAACCTCAGGTAAGTCACCTACTTTCTATCTCTCTTTTCTTTTCTTATTAATTGTTTTAATTAACATGACAATGCCATTACTGGCACACACACATATATTATTATTTATTTATTTACATAAGTTAAACACCATGGGTGACTGACAGCATCCCTGTCTTACTACTTTTTTGATTTCTGCTTTCTTTTCTTACCCTTCAATTATAATTTCAGTTGACGGCCTTGAAAGAGGTTACGGATACCTCTTCTTTGTTGATATTTTATTCCTGTTCTCTTTACAATTCTTAGTAGCACGTTCCAGCTTCTAGTTTACATTATCAAACACTTTTTCTAAATCTAAAAATGCCATGAAAATAGGCCTGTATTTTCTTATTCTGTTTTCTAAAATTAGACACACAGTCTATATTGCTTCATCTTCCTAAAGCCAAACTGATCTTTTCCCAACTTCTATTCTATTTGACATTCCATCCTCCTATATAATATTTTTATTAATATTTTGCAGGCATGGGATACAATGCTAATTGTTCTGTGCAGTTCACATCAATCAGCGCCAGTCATCTTTGGTACACGATAATTATATTACTACTAAAATCTTCTGGTATTTTTCCGGTTTTGTAGATTTTGCAAACTATCCTGAACAGACATGATATTGCTTCTTCCCCCAATGATCTTATCAACTTTGCTGGAATGCTGGTGCTCTACTACTGCTAAGATTTTGTCCCCAAACTCTTCATCGTCCACCTCCTCTTCTTATTCTATTATTGATTAGTCTATATTTCCACCATGATACAGCCCTTCAATATTTCTTCCCTCTTTATGCCTTTTCTTCTTTATCTATAATTGGCTTCCCATCTGCTCTCCAGATGTTCTTGCCAATATTTTTCCTCTCTCGAAATGTTTCTTTGATTTCCCTGTAAGCCTGCTATTTACCATTTTCATGTCTTGCATTTTAATATTTACTCCTTTCATCAGTCATTATTATTACTTTTTGTGTTATCCATGCTTCCCCATTGGTCTGAGCTATTCTTCCTTTTTTTTCAGCTACTCTAGTCATTTCTTTCTTCAATAGCATCCATTTCTCTTCTATATTGTTTCTTTCTCCATTAAACTCCTCTTGATTTCTTCTTTGAAACTCTGAAGCATCTCCTGTTGTTTCAATTTTTCCAATTCTCATTTCTTTGTTTTAATTCCTTTCTTGAGTTTCTTAATTTTCAGCCTGCATTTCATAATCAACAGATTATGGTCAGAGTTCATATCTGCTCCTGGGTAGGTTTAGCAGTCCAGCACCCAATTTCTATATCTCTATGTCACCATTATGTAGTCCAATTGGTACCTGCATGTGTTCCCCAGTGTCATAATGCGTACAGTCTTCTTTCATGCTTTTTGAACCAGGAATTTGTCATGCTCATTTGTGCTCCATGAAAAATTCTACAAGCCTGTCTAAACTTATATTATTGTCATTCGCTGTGGTTTTATATCTAACTTTATGGTAACTAACCTTTGACTATGTTGTTCATAATAACTTATTTGTTTTCCCAGTCTTTTATTCATTACAAGACCTACCCCTGCATTCACTCTATTCTCTTTTGTGCTAATAACCCTATATTCATCCGAACATAAATCTTGCTCTTCCTGCCATCTAACTTCATTAATTTATACTATATCATTAATCGAAACCATACGATATTCAACTAAAAATTGATATATTTTCAGGGAGACCATGCATTAGTTATTGAAGTTACCAAACAAAAAGTTTTACACAAAATTTATCAGTTTATTCAAAATGACTGAAAAGATTTAGTGAGACATTACTTCTGTTCTCATGCAATGTCATAGAATGACTCAGTCACCTAAAGAAAGAGAAGGTCTTTACCCCCAGTGATGGAAGACTTGCACTTAGACATACTAGCATTACATAATTTTAAAAGTTTGCTCTTTCATATATTTGTTTATCATAATGGTACAGTTTGTATTATTTCTTTCAGCCTTCAAAACATTGTTGGAAATATTCCTTGTCTGTGATGCAAACAGTTTAATAGAGTTGTGTTGGAAACAATTTGTGGATACGATGAAGTTGAAAATATATATCAACATAGATGTTAAGTAGCTTAAAAAATATGTGCAATTTCCTAAATATTGTGACTGAATACATCTATGGGACAAAAGTCTATAATAATTGCAAAACATGAAAGATATGTTTGTAAGATAAATTTAAAAGTGTAACAACATTAACTTGGTACTTGATAAATGTTTGGAATTTACCTTTTCTTCAGATATACTTCTGGTTGCTATGTCATATTCACTATCTTGAAGCGTGTGATTCAGTTTGGTTACTTCTCCAGATATTAATCCCATGGAAGCTTTAAGACTGTCAATTGGCCCTCTCTCAACATTATCATAGATAGTATCCACAGCAACAAATAAAAATTCTTGTATTTTCTCATGTGGAATTTGTGTATCTGGTTCTAAAAATTAATTATTAGTAGAATGGAGTTATATTTTTGCAATGTAATAAAAAATAGAAGAAAAAAAATTAATATTAAATAACTTATGTTCTGAAAATTTTGTTGGCATGAAAAATTACCTCCACTGATTGCTATTTGTTGCAACACTGCCTTCAAAACTTGGTGCAACACTTTACTCAAGCGAGAAGCATGTTGGCAACTGTACATGAGATTAACTGAAATATCATCTGAAAATCCAAGTTTGGATACAGATTGTTCTTGTGGTAATCTTCTACGAACTTGCTTTAGTTGTTGTAGTACTGTCTCAGCTGATGCAATTAAATGTTGTAGAAGTAAACTTGTTTCATTTGCCTCTTGACCAACCTGCATAAAATAATTGAACTAGTAACACTCATATTTCAATAAATTCTAATATCTTTTAAGAACATCAGCAAAACACAAATTGTTTGGGATTTTAGAATGATATTCAGACATAAATCATTATTGAAACTACTAATAAAATTTATTATATATATTTCATATATTCATATAAAACAATTCTGACCATAGAAAAGTCATTTGTAAATACTCAAATAATTTATGTATATATATACCTGTGTAAGAACTTTAATAGCAGTAGCATCAGTGAAAATGCTATCACATGCTGCTGAAAGGGCCTTTCCACTATCTACCAGCAAATTTGTCTGGTTGCACTTCGCTTCACTACCAAGAAGAACAGGAAACATTGCATTGAAAAATGTCACACAACGTTCCAATGTATCCAGGCGTACATTTTCATCAAGCTGAAAATAAATAATTTGTCAGAAGATTTTCTTACACAAACAAAATTTTCAAGTAGTTAAAATCTTCAGTATTTTCTGATTTCTAAATTGAAACACAGTAAATAAATTCTAATGATAATAAATTGGTTGAGAATCATTCCTATAAATTTTTGCTAAATTTGATGTTCAATGACATAAATTTTATTATAATTTTTGTAATAGTAAATTGTACCTGATCTTTTCTCATAAGGTCAACAAACCCATCAATTGATTTCTCTTGTGCAGCCATTTCAATAAATGCACCTCCCACTTTCAAAAATGTTTCAGGAGTACATGAATTTAAGCTGTGCATATACTGATGTAGAATTACCTATAAAAGTATGATTATTAAAATCAAGTCTTCAAAAATTAAATATTTAATAGAATAAAGTAGAATTACCTGGAGTGTGTATACATAATGACTCAGTCGTGACTTAAAGGAGAACTGTTCTAAAGAATGCCCTTTTAAGATTGTAGCTCTGTCTATAGTATCCACATTAGGGTACTTATCACGAATTTGTGACAGTAGAATTTCACACTTCCATAATAATCGTGGAATAAGCAATAATACAAGAACTGCATCATGGTCACCTAGATAAGAATAAAGGAAAGTAAAAAATTTCAAACCGTGGTCTCATATACTGTAGTTGTGTTACTCAATGATAAATTCTCTCAGAATTGAAGGAAGTATAAATGAAAAAATTTGACACAAAAGTTGAAGAGCTTAGTGCAAGATGGTGTTAACTCAAAAAATGGCCATAGGAGATATTAGAGATTTTGTAAATTTGCTTGGAATTTTTTATTTATACGAAAACATTTCTATTTTTCCAAATATCCCTGTTTCTATTTATTATCTGCTTAGATTTGTGCACTATCTGTGCTCATAATTTTAATATAACTACAAAATATTGATATTTATGCAAGAAGGAGTTAAGTCATTCAGTTAACACCTAATGCTGTATGAATACTTCATGAACCAAAGTGCAAGAAGGGAAACATGCTGGGAAACATTTTAGGAAAGTTTTTGATGAAATATATTCAGAAAACTAACATGCTTAGCAATAAAAATTTAACTGGTTATATAAGTAATTATTCGATTATTCTCTAATTAAAACAGTACTTTATAAGTTATACAATTCACAAATTATTTACACCATTTTCATTAACACAAGTATAACTTAATTTTGTCTCAAGTATTTGGTAGAAATACAAGAACACATTTTATTCATGATAAAAATTGATATACAAATCAATGTCCTTTCTGCAGAGTCTGAAGGAATCCCTGAAAACATTAACAGTCTTCCTACTATAAAATCTGAGCTGGTTAAGCAAATCTTTAATTTACATGAACTTGTCTCCATCTTTGTGACATTAATTGTAGTACTCCTTCAAGCACTATTTATAATGGCCATCTAACCAAAATGCTGTAAATAATGCCATGTTCAGCAATTTGCTTTTCAAATGCAGTAAAATCTTGTTCCACATCCATAAAAGTATGTTCTACTTCTGGAAACTTAAGTTTTATAGTATACAGCAAAACAAACACTCCAGAATCAAACACTAGAAACAACAAATTGTGAAAGAGTTTTTATTTTGGCCAGGTGTGCAGGTATTCCAAGCAATAATATTCCTGGAACTCTTTGGGGCAGTTTCTATAAAAGTCATAAAAACTCGCTACTTCAGAACATCCCTCTGACCTTAATTTTCTGTCCAGAGGAAGAAATGTGATTTGCTTTATTATTACTACCAACAATCATGAGCAAGAAGGTGCCAACTCTTAAGTTAACCCTGTCTTGCTTGCACCTTGCACACACCATTTCCTACATTTGATGAATTAACACCTTAATCACACCAAGTATCTCAGAAAATACTGTGGTTTCATTAATGTAAGTCATAAAAGACATCCAGAAAACTCATTTTAACTATATAACCCAAAATTACAAAAATTTGAGTTAACACCTTCATGTACTAAGCTCTTCAGTTCAGGGCAGTAAAGAGCTTGTCTTCATACTATATATGTATGTATGTATATATATATATATATATATATATATATATATATATATATAACAATTAATAAGGACAGGAAAGAGAGAGAGATAGAAAGTAGGTGACTTACCTGAGGTTTGATTTTCTTTAATTTTTCGGTGGACTGCCCCCTTCATCAGAAAGTTAGGAAGACATTTCCAGTGATCGACTCAGTCGCCAATCACTGGAAATGTCTTCCTAACTTTCTGATGAAGGGGGCGGTGCCTCCGAAAATTCAAGTTCTCTAAACCTCACAAGGTGTCTACCATCTATGAACCTCTGGTAAGTCACCTTCTTTCTATCTCTCTGTCCTTTCCCTTTTAATTAACTATATATATATGATACTGTGCTTTAGGGGAAGTGACAGATTCATTATTACCATTTTTCATTTTAGAATTCTTTATGAAGCCTACAACAATCAATGAATGCCTGCACATAAATATTTATTAATGTTGGATGTTGTAAACACGCTCAGGATAGGAAAAGAGAAGCATGCCAAATCACTGACATAACTGGCAAGATTTATTACAGCTATTAACTCTATTGCAAAAGTTTATGAAATAAATAGCAACTATTTTAATGTTTTTATAAAAATTTGAAAACAATCACTGGTGACAGCAAAAATAATCAAATATTTCATGCAAAACACTAACACAAAATACTATGCAAAGAAAAAGAGATTACTATTTCAAGTAACCTGATACTACAAAACTAGAGCAAATAAAAAAAGTCATACCTCCACGATTCATAAAGGAATCGGGCATATAAGATGCTAAGTAGGCAACATGTTGCGTAGCCTGCCTCACTTCCAACTGGCGAAGCTCCAAATCAATTGCTTTTGTATGTGCTTTTGTCTCCGCAAACATTTTCTATGAAAGAAATGAAAAATATGGAAAAACTAAATGTAGCAGATGAAAATTATTTTTATTGTTTAATGCCAGGTAGGTATATATATATCCCACATGTTCTATCCTTACACCCTATCCAAATATACAATGCGTGTGACAACATCACATTTCAATCATCAATTTATATATATATATAAATTATATATTGGATAAGTGACGAAGTCACACATTTGATAATTGGATAGAAAGAAAGATAGAAATATTTGGGAGAAAAGCAGGAAGTTCGCTCTTTGAATCATATGTACGGCATGGAATCATGCTCAAGGAAAGACATATGTTAAGCGCCGAAGGGAATGAAAGCAAGAAAGACTGAAAAAATTCGATGTGGCCAGGACTTGAACCTGGGTACACGAAATCAGCAGTGTATCGTCACTTAAGCCGTGGCGCGCATCACTTAAAGTCATAAGATTGGCATAGGATTATGCTCAGAGAATGGCATATGTTAAGCATAGAGAGGAATGGAAGAAGAAAGAAAGACTGAAAATATTCAGCATCACCGAGACTCAAACCCAGATTGTCAAAGAACCCTCGCTACAGCCGTGAAGTGCCTTAATCATCTCGGCTACAATCCCAGTTCTTGAAGTTAAGTTATTTTAGTAGGAATGGATATATATATACACTATGAAGTATATCAATGAAAAATAAGATAAAGAAGGAATCAGCAGGCAGTTAAAATATGCACTTTAATTGTGTAAACATATTGACCCCAATTCAAAACTATTTTGTACCAGATATCAGGAGACAACAAATCTGATATTTTGACAGTCTAATAGTATCATGGTTAGTAAATTTTGTGTCTGTAAAGTATTTATTATTAGAATCGCCAATTTGAATGCAGACAAATATTGAACAACTTACTCTAAATAATTTGTAAAATGTTAAAAATTTGTCTGTATTCAAAATGGCTATTATATTTAAACATGCTACCTTAACACTAATCATATTACAGTAAATTGGCACAATATTGATTGATGCCTTGAGCTGGAAAGGACCATATGCAGCAAATTAATTTACCCTCATGTTATCGATTTCTGTCAAGTATTATTCCTTTTGTAGGTAAAATAATGATTTTTTATTATAGATAAAAGAGTAAAGGTAGCATTAAAAATGTAAATATATCATCAACAAATGATTTGCTAATAGACTGTGTTACAATTTTACAAATAATTTCAATAAAACTATTCCTTATTTAATTATTAATGAAAATGAGTAACAATACTAAAGAGAAATGAATACATGATAGATTTTTAAAATAATAATTTGTTAACATATTAGTAGTTAAAAACAATAGCTGCACACTAATTGAAAATATTGTTTAATATGGTATCAACATTTAAAATGTAATAACTTCACATAACAGGCATTTTTGTTAATAACAATTTGTTATTTATTGCCTAATTGTTTGACAGAGATCAGATTATTTTGTATAATTTATTTGTTAGTTATATTAAAATCATAAGTAATGTGACGGAAGTATGTCACTTTCTTATTAGTGTTGGTAACACAAAATATAGATTCAAAAACTATTGCTTAACTGAATACATGTTATTATATAGGTGGGAAAATGACAACTATGCAGAAAAGTTAAGTATATGGGTGAAAATTAAATTTTACCTTGAAATCCAGTATTTCAGGCATAGCTGTAACAGGTTTACTTGATTCTCGTTCCAACTGTTCTTGCAGTACTTGGCTATGTTCTCGTTGACGACTAACAAGTTCTCGAAATTTAGCAATAGTTAGTTCACGGTCGGCTACAGTTTCAAATGCAGCTTCTTTCTCTCTTAGTGCCTAAATAATATATTGTTTTATTATTATTTTTTTCATTTGCATTAAAGACTCTTAAAACAGAAAGAGAAATATAATAAGAATACAAATTTAAAAATATAAATATACCAAAATTGTGCAGTCAGCAATCATAAAGTGCAGTGCTGTACTGTCTGAAGAAGGGGGTTTAGGCACTTGGAAATCACTAGAAATGTCTTCCTACCTTTTAGATAAAGGGGGCGATGCCTCCAAAAATTTAAAGAACTACAAACCTTCAAGGTGCCTACCATCTGCGAACCTCAGTTAAGTTACCTACTTTCTATCTCTCTTTCCTTTCCTTATTAATTATATATATTATTAATAATAATAATAATAATGACAGGAGAGAGAGAGATGGAAAGTTAGTGATTTACCCGAGGTTCACAGATGGCACGCACTATGTTGGGTTTGAGGCACTAAAGTTTTGGAGGCGCCACCCCCTTCATCAAAATGTTGGGAAGACATTTCCAGTGAACAGCTGGCCAACGACTGAGTAGACAAAATTTTCTGCACAGATAGCTTAGCTCATAAACAGTGGATGCCACTTTCTCTCTCAATAAGGAACTAGGAAGAAGTACAGAATTGATGGGGTCTGGGGAAATGCAAACAAACACCCCCATATTAACACATGTACACTCATTTAAACACATCCATCCTCAAAGGGGTCTACATGTTAATACTAACACACACACTGCATACACACACATACCAAGATGTACATACATCAAGGTTTTAGCACATACATACTCTAATGGAAATGCATATGCTCGTGCTGTTCAGGTGGTCAGTTTTTTATTTTTTTGGTGGGTCCGAATCATGAAGATGTCATCTATAAACTGGAAGCAGCTTAATGGTTTGAGAGAAGAGGAATTAAAATTTTTCTGTTCCAGTTGCCCCATGAAATGATTGGCATAGGAAGGGGCCATCCGGGTGCCCATGGCAGTGTCACTGATTTGGAGGTAAATTTTGTCTTGGAAGGAGTAGTAGTTTATGGTACGGACAAACTGGGTGAGTCCAATCATGAAACCCTTAACCTGGTTCCGGTTCATAGATGACATCTTCATGCTATGGACGCATGGACAAGATGCCCTCTCAGACTTCCTCAACGACCTCAACACTAAATTCCCCGTCAAGTTCACTTGGAACTGTTCCCCGACCAACATTACCTTCCTCGATGTGGACATCCAACTAAATTCAGGCCTCATTAACACCTCTGTCCACATAAAACCAACTAACACCCTCCAGTACCTCCACTTTTCCAGTTGCCACCCTGAACATACCAAACGATCCCTCCCCTACAGTCTTGCCCTACTTTGGACAGCCTGGCGACCTACACCGACCGAATATTTAATGCCTTCAGGAACAGAAATTACCCCACAGACCTCCTCCAAAAGCAAATTACCCGTGCCCTCTCCACCTCCCAAATAGCCAGTCCCACCCCCAACCATCATACAGAACGCAGTCTCCCCCTAACCACCACCTACTTCCCCGGACTACGTAAACTGAACTCTTTCCTCCGCCTTGCCTACACTGGACTACAATCCAACCCGGACATGAAAAACATCCTCCCGACCATACTACCCACCTGTCCAAGGGTTGCCTTTAGGCGCCCTCCCAACCTCCGTAATATCCTGGTCAGACCCTGCAAACCCCACACACCCAACCCTCCACCCACAATTGGTTGCAGACCGTGTGGCAGAAACAGATGCCATGTCTGCCCAATACTCCCACCTACCACAACCTTCCAGAGCCCCACCAACAGCACTACCTACAAAATTAAGGAAAACATAACCTGTCTGTCCTCCCACACTATCTACAAAATAAACTGCACACTCTGCCCAGCCTTTTACATCGGTCAGACAAAGAGACCCCTCCCCGAACGGATTGCCAACCACCGCAGCACAGTAAAACTCCTCAAAACCCAATTCCCCATAGCCGCCCATGCCCATAGCCACAACACCAACATCTTCAACCAGTGCTTCACACTGACCCCCCTCAAAACCCTACCTCCCGACTCATCAGAAGCTGAACTCCATCTGTGGGAACTTTCATTCCAGCATGTCCTACAGTCTAGACAAAGCCCTGGACTCAATATCCTATAACTTTATCTCCAACCTTTCCCCCCCCCCCTCCAAAGCACGAGTTCATTGAATTGTACATACAATAAAACCTTCTGTGTGTGTGTGTATACCTTGCCTTTTGTTTGAATGGTGGTTGTATGTATGTATGTATGTATGTATGAGAGTGTGTATCAATATTTAAATATTGACACCTCTAAGGGTGGATGTGTCTGAATGAATGTGTGTCAAGATGGGGGTGTCAGTATGCATCTCCCCAACCCCCATCCAGTCCTTGCCTCTTCCCAGACCCTTATTGAGAGAGAAAGTTGGTGACCTGGTGGGGTCAATTGTTTACGACCCAAGTTAGCAGAGCAGCAAATTTTGGCTGCTCAGTCGTCGGCTAGCCGATCACTGGAAATGTCTTCCTAACCTTCTGATGAAGGGGGCGGTGCCTCCGAAAATTCAAGTTCTCTAAACCTCACAAGGTGTCTACCATCTATGAACCTCAGGTAAGTCACCTTTCTATCTCTCTGTCCTTTCCCCATTAATTATTTATATATATATATATATATATATATATATGCGTCAGGAAAAGCCATTGTCATGTTACTTAAAACAATTAATAAGGAAAGGAAAGAGAGAAAGAAAGTAAATGACTTACCTTCTATCTCTCTTTTCTTTCCTTATTAATTATACTTGTTAAGGACAGAAAAGAGAGATTAATGAATCAAGTGGAAAACTGTACCTCTCGTGTTGCTGCTCTTGCCAAATCCAATTCTTCCCGCAGTTCAATTTCCACTTCACGGCTATTTTCTTGAATTTGTTCATTCATATCTTGTAATTCTTCTAAGTCAGCTACAGCTTCTTGTAACTCTACAACTTTCTCTTCAAGATTCATTTTAGCATCTACAAGTTGCTGTACCATTTCCTCAGCGCCCAAGGCAGCATCCACCTACAAGATAAATTAACAAAATATATTTAAGATCTGTATTTATCAGTAGTTTGATATAATTAAAAAAGATTAAATTGATTTCATAACCAATTTTACTTTATAAAATCTGAAAAAATGGTAACCTAGGTTACTTGAAATTCTAAATAGTAAGGCTCTACATAATGAACACAAATAACTAGCCATCAACAGTGGGAAAAAACATGATAAAATAATTCTTGACATTTCAATGTAAACCAAATCAACCTCTTCCAGAAAGCATTGCCAATCACATCAGCACTGTCAAATTGTCTAAAACCAAATTCCGAATAGCTGCACAAGACTAAAGCCAACAATTTTGAACAAAGCTTCAGACACATTCCTTATACATTACCCACTGATTCATTAGATGCTGAAGTCCAACTTTGGAAACTTTCTTTCCAATATCCTTTATTCCAGGCAAAGTCCTATATTTCTATATTTACTCACTATACATACTACAAGACTAAAATAATATTTTTAAAATTTTCCAGTAAGAGGTGTTTTAATTAAGATGTTGTTGGTGTGGTATTCAGTCCTAAGACTGATCTGATGCTAACCTATCCTGAGAAAGCCTTTACATTACCTAATAACTAACCCAACCAACATCCTCCCTAAACAGCTTAGCATATTCTTTCCTTGGCCTCACTTCAGTTCTTACCCCACATACCTCTCTAATGCTAATATTACATGACCCTCTTGTCTTAAAACAATGCCTATTAATCTATCCCTTCTCTTGGTCAACGTCATCCATATTGTTCACTCTTCCCCCATTCTGTTTAGAACTTCCTCGATAGTTACTCTATCCACCCCTCTGATTTACAGCATTCTCCTATAGCACCACTTTTCAAAGGCTTCTATTCTTTACCTTTCTGCATTTCCTATCATCTATGTTTTGCACCCATATAACACCACACTCCATACGAACATTTTTAACAATGATTTCCTAATATTCACATTTATATTACCCATAAGTAAATTCCTCTCTTTTGTGAAGCCCTTCCTTGCCCGTACTATCCTGCTCTTTATGTATACTATACTTCTCCATCCCTCATTATTACGCTTCCCAAGTAGCAGAATTTCTTAACTTCTTTTAAAATAATCCTTCGCAATCTAACACCCTTTGTTATTACACTGTTTCCCATACTACACTTCATTACATTGGTTTACCCTTTATTAATTCTCATATTGAACTTTCTCCAGGACCACATTCATGCCATTTATTATGGTTTCCAAGTCATCTTCTGATTCCGCTAATACTTGAATATTATCGTCAAAGAATAGGGTTTCTATTTCTTCCCCTTTCAATATGATTTATTTTTTCATATTCCATTTTAACTTTCTTCATCATCTGTTCTATATATACATTAAACAGCATGGATGACAGACTGCATCCTTGTCTTACTCCTTTCTTGATTTCTGCTTTCTTTTCTTGATCTTCAATTCTAATTATGTATAAGCCTTCTTTCTCAATATTTTATTCCTGTACTCTTCAAAATCCTTAATAGCATGTTCCAGTTCACATTATCAAATGCTTTTTCTAAATCTATGAATGTCATGAATGTAGACCAGCTTTTTCTTACCATGTCTTCTAAAATTAGACATAATGTCAATATTTCTTCTCTTGTCTCTACATTCTTCCTAAAACCAAACAGATTGTCTCCTAACTCACATTTCATTTGGCGTTCCATCCTCCAATATATTAATATTTTGCATACATGAGATACTAAACTAATTGTCTTGTGCTGCTCGCATCTATCTTCTTTGGTATAGATATAATTATATTATTACTAAAATCTTCTGGAATTCTTCCTGTTTTGTAGATTTCTCAAACTATTCTGAACAGCCATGATAGTGCTTCCTCACCCAATATTCTTATCAACACTGCAGGAATGTTTACTAATTTAATTTAGATAAAAGGTTCATTTCATTAAGATAATTCTCATTTAAAATTCACAGAGTTGAATGCTATTTATCTGGAAATATATTCAATAAAATAGTTTCATATTAAGTGAACATTAAATGGTTTTAGCCTAATGTTTCAATAACTTTTCTAAGTCAATTACCTGTTCTTGCAAATCTGCAACTTGATTTTCCATCTCTTCGATGCGAATACTTAATTTTTCTTTAGTACGAGTTAATTCAGCCACTTCAGATTTCTTTTGCTCAAATTCCTTTTGAAGCTTTTGAAACTCATGCTTTTCATGAGCTGAAAGATCACGCATCCTGTAGGAATGAAATTGTTAAGAAATTAAATTTATCCCTTTTATTATATAAATACTATATTTCTTATGGACCAATAAATAAATTATACTTAAAAGTTAATATTTAACATCATGTCGCATCAGTGGTTCCAGGCCTTGTACAATCCTAACTCTGTCTCCTGGATCCTCAAGGCTGCAGCTCAAGAGGGACATCAGATCTCGTCACTCTCTGAACTCTCCCTATCCAAAAAATAACATGCATTTCACACACAGTTTCCCCATTTTGGGAGGACTTTGAGAAGGTGCACAAAAACTCATTCCTTACAGCTGTGGCTATGGGTCAGTGACTTTTTTTGGGGGGCTGTTCCTTTTGGTTGTTGAACTTTTGAAAGCAGGACACAAAACTTATCGATTGTGGTTCTAGCAACAACATACAATACAGTCAATAAACCAGGGCCTCTTTTTTAACACAAACTGATTTTATGTATCTGCCTAAAGACCAGTCATGCTGACAGTTTATATACTGAAGGTTTTTCACATATTACAAGCTGTGCAGTGTCATTGAACTTCAAGTTTAAAGTTTCTACGCTGTTATGGTTGGAACTTACTGGGCGGCTGTTGATCTTATCCTCCTACCACCTGGGTGTCTGAGCCTTAGCTGTTTTAGAACTGGTTCCCAGCCTTTACTCAATTGGCAACCTGAGTCCCAATTGAGCAGCTTTTCATGTGTTGTTCGTATGGCTACTGCTTCCTTTATATAAAACACTGTCCCAGTATGTTTGTGCACAGATCCAAAGAGAGAGTAGTCAATGAGTCAATGCTGAGCTCCCCACTACCAATTAAGGTCGAGAAGGGACAACCAATCACAAAAGGACAAACATTGAATCAGACTGAAAGCATATATAAGGGAGTGTAGGAATCTTAGCAGGTACTTCACCTGAAGATGGCAACGGTGCTAGTTGCCCAAACGTCATGCCAATTCAACGATACCATCTGGTTGACACCTATAAAAGACTTCATACAACAACTACATCGGGAGAACATCCAATCATTAATACATCTAAGATGGTAGTATTATCTTACATATCACCCAGCAAATTGAGCAGGTACAAAAATGTGTCAGAGTGCATAGCATTTGCATTCACTAATACTAAACATGCATTGGATATGAAAACCTAACAGTATACTTTCATATATCTTTAGCGCTGACAGTTATATAGCATACACTTTCTACAATATAATTCGATAAATCATTTAATTATAAGGCTTTTTGGTTTTCAATACTTATCCGATTCTTGGGAACCAGGGTAGGTGTGCCATACTAAAATTTTACATGTACAAGATGAGTTTAAGTCATTTTATTTTTCTGTGAGAACAGAAATAATGAGAGTATTGTTTCAGAGTTATTTTCAGTAAACAAAATATATAAATATGAAAATAAATATGGTAATGAATAAGCATTATATCCAACTACATGAAAATGTAACATTATTTAGGAGACCAGGAAATGACAAGAACACACCTGACCTGACATTCACCTCCGACGGATTGGCGGATAATATGGATGGTTGACTGGCAAGTTATCATGGAATACGCAGGAAGCGACCATGAATATATTTATTTTCGGATCCTTACAGAGTCAAAAATGTAGTAAGAGCACCCAAAAAGCAACCACAATGGAACATAGCAAGCCTGGGCGAAGCTCTATTCATGGATATACTAAGGAAAGGAGCAAACTATGCGGGCAAAATGTACCCAGGATGTCCCACACAAGAAGCCGCAGAAAAGAGAGTAGAAAATATAATGAATATCCTACAGAAAGCGTGTGACCAATCGATGACCCAGAAAAAACTAGGAAACAATAAAAAGCCAGCATATTGGTGGACAGAAGAGATTTCTCGGCTTAGAAGAGAATGTATGCAACTGAGACGGAGAACCCAGAGGGGCCCGAGAAAGACCAGAGGCAAACCAACACTCCATAGAACATAAAACAGCAAGAGTTGCATGTGCGTACCGGATGGCCTCTGAAGCGGTAGTACTCGTGATCGCCGGAGTCGCACCAATCGACCTCCTCGTCCCAGAGCATCAAGAAGCATGGTGCAACAAAGTGGAACTGGGGGCAAAATGGGCCAAAGAAGAGGCAAGACAGAACACAATGGAAAAATGGTGTAGAGACGATGCGAGAAAGAAACAATGGGAAGATACAACAGAATTAATCCCCCAGCTGCCCACTACGTTGGCCGGTGACATGGAGACACCAATTTTTTATTTGACCCAATTCCTGAGCGGCCATGGATATTACAAGAAATATCTGCACAGAATGGGGAAAGTAAACCAATATGCACTTATTGCAACAGCGTCGATGTTGCTGAACACACCTTCTTTGTGGGTGAAAGATGGGAGGCAGAAAGAGAGATAATAGAAGGAGCAGTAGGTCAACTTACAAAACAAAACATAGTTGCAAATATGTTAGAAAGTCAGGTAAACTAGACCAAAATTACAGAACACACAGAAAATATTCTAAGGCAAAGAAGACATCCTACAATAATAAGGAAACAGGAAGAAGAGCCAAGCAGGCCTAGAATCAACACTGCCTTGAAGTAGTGCTAAAAAAAAGAATAGCGTTCAAAGCACTTTAAGACTTTTGGAACAAATTAAAAATTTAATGCAAAATCAATACAGAAGTGGAACACACCTGACAAGTGTATCACGCAGCCTGATATTCTGTTGCTCCAACTGTTTAACTTCAAATGAAGACCTGCTCCCATCAGCATCATTAGAATGTTCCGACATTTCTGCTTTAAGTATCTCTAAATCAACTGTCATTTCTTCAATCTTTTCTCTAGCTTGATCTAATTCCAGTTGAAGTGTTTCAGCCTAAAAGAGATCAAATAAAAACATACACAAACCATTAATACAAATGAGAGCTGAACATGAATATAAAAATTGTTTCACACAGAACTTATTGTTTTTATTTTGATATTAACATTTGAAACTAAAGTAAATATATGAATGAACATAAGGCATGTCTTAAAACCTACACTTAAATATTTTATATCATTCTTTCGAGATTTATAAAATTTGATTGTGATATTTTAACATTACTATTGTTACCAAATAATAAATAAAAATTGTCAAGATGTTAATGAAACACTGAATGAATGGAGAAGGTTCACAGAAAAGTGTGTAACATGGGTAAAATAATGAAGGTCTAATCTTGTATAAAATTTTATTAAAGTATTCGGAAGCAAAGATCTTCATAGGACCAGGAATGAAAGACAGGATTAGCACTTAGTACGCAATGGCTGATAGCCTTTAAAGCTGACTTTGTTGATAACAATTTATTCTATTTATGATTTTTAGTTTGCATTCCACAAATACAGTAAGTTGAAGAAAATTGTTTAAAATATAATTATTATAGTTACAAATTTCTCTTATAGCTGATTTATAATAAATTGTAATATCTTAAACAACTTTAATTATAAATTTTTGTGAGATGTAACATCACCTTTTCTTCAGCCATTTCTTTATCCAAAGTAGCCATTTCCATGGATTCAGCCAAATCTGCCATTTCCTCAGCATGTGCTTCTTTAGCTTCAATTGCTTCACGAGCTTCTTGCTTTGCCCTTTGTAAGTCACGCTGCAACATTGCTTGAGACTCCATTATACGGGTCTTAAATTCTACCATTTGTTCTAACTGAAGTTTAACTTTCTCAAACTCCTTTAACTTCTCAGCATCTTGCATTCGTTTCACTACACATACATTAAAAGAGTACCTTAGTCAGTATTATGAACAATGTAGAAATTATTGGAATTAATATGATTACAAACATCTATAAGAAGAATACAGTAACTTAATACTTGAGGCATATAAATCAAACCAGAAAGATAACACGAAATAATTTAATTAATGGATTAAGATAGAAAATCTTGTCCAGACTGGGAGTAGGTCCAGGACCTCTGCTTAATATGCAGAGTTTTTACCAATGAGTTATCCTTGTCAATTACCAGTCGGGTGCAACCTTTCTTTTATTCATTCTATAGACTTACCTACAGTTAACTAAATAACATTAATTGTGGCCTCATTTAAGGCCTTCAATGAAGAATACTCTACAATTTTGTACATATGCCTTATAAATTAATTAATAAATACTTTATGTCCTCATGTAAGAACAGAATATCATGTATGTCTCAAAAAATTTGTTCACAGAGTTTATTATTCTGACTTACTTAGCCATTAATATTTATTTAGACTTTTCAAAATTTTAGATAATTTACCATTCATTTTCATCTCAGTATATCACAAATATTTATTACACAAAATATTGAAAATTTAATATGAAAGAAATCTATACTAAGGTTGTCATATGGATAACTGAGATTAGAGGGCTGTTGTTGATTGTTTTCTTTTTGATTGGGGGGGGGGGGGGTTGCAGAAGCAGACTACATGAGGGTGACCTGAAACAGGTAACTCTTTTGTAATAGCATAGGAAGAAAATTGAAAAGGTTCATTTGAGTAAATTTAAATATTATCAAACAGAAAATATGGAATTGTTCACCTGTTTCTCAAGAGAAAATTGATTGATGTATATGTGTATGAAGTAATCAAATTTTCAGATACATTGCTAGAAAAACTAGGATCACAAAAAGTCATACCCTTCAAAGTTTCAAGCTTTTCTTGCAAGTCACGAACTTCTGACTGTAAGTTTTCCATTTCATGTTGCTGCTGCAAGTTGCTTAATCGTTCTTCCACTGTGCTAACACCAGCACTTGGAACTCCAGGAGAAACCATTGCTGGTCCTGGTATATACTGAGGCTTCAAGGTCTCCACAAATCCTGTCTACAAAGCAAGAAATCTAGTGAAATATGTGTTATTTAAACAAAATATGTTGTAAAGTCATCTCATAGAGTAACAGTTTCATTACAAACAGGTTAGTTACGAAATAGTCACTGCATTAGAAATTTATGTAAAGGCCTTAAATTACATTTTATGTGATAATTCCCAGACATTAGGAAAAAGTTTTCAAAATTAAGTATATATGAGAAAGAAATTGTGTATAAGAACATCATTTGTAAAATATATTTATCAGCATTTAGCAAATTTTGTCATCCCTGGGTTATAACCTAAAATTATCATTATTTACATAGCATTATATAGAATTTCAAAATATATTTTGTATCACTTTATTAACATAATATATAAGACGGTTAAAATTAATTATTTATGCACCTAAATGGTTGCCAAAAGTTCATTACAATCTACTAATTTAAACTTCTAGAATATTTATATATATAACAGGATAAAACTAAAATAATATAAGGAAAGTACCATAAAAACATTTTAGGGTTAAATTTAAATAGATTATTTAGATAATTTTACATTTAGTTCATTCTTAAATTTTAAACTTGAAAATTTTCTGTTGCAATGGAACATTGTAAATAAAACTCAAATGCATAATTATGCAAATGCAAAACAATATCAGGTCTGTTTTCCAAAACTCTATAAAATATATCAATAAGATCAAATGCATCTTACTTGAATCCATATCAGAGTGTGTTAGTATGTATACATTAAGATTTAATATAATCATAAAAAGTGCTTGTGGAAACCTTATGTGTATCTTCAAATTGCTTGTTAAAATATATGCAAAGTCTAGATCAAATGTTTAGGAAACATGGAAAGTTATGTAAGCACTGTAAGAACAACTTTACTGTCACCACTAAAGGCATCTGGAAAATATATAGTAAACAGTGAGATTGGAAAGAAATTAAAACTAATTGTCCTGAAACAAACAATACTTTCCCTGAATTAATTTAAGTTTGGAGTATGAGCATTTTAAAAGGTATAGCACATGTTGGATAAGCACTAATATGAAATTCTACAAAGTACTAAACTGTGAAGTAACTAAAATCTATTTAAATGAAAAACTGTAGACTAAAAGTATTTAGAACTCTGCCATTAAAAAAAACAAGTTAAGAACTTACCATTAGAAAATAGTTTTATTAAGCAAAATTAATTTACAAAATAAGCTCTAATCAGTGTTGGAATAAGCCAAGACCTCGAAGCAAGTACAGAGAGCATGATGGGGACTTTGGGGAAAATAGGCAATAGTGCCCAAAGAGATGATGCCAAAATCTCTCAACAGCTGTGTCATCTACTATAGTTAAAATATTTTGGTATAAGCTAACTTGCAATGCATTAATTTATATCTTAGACAATTAGAAAGCAGAAGAGATGTTTGACTGATCTATTGTTATAAAATGCTTTACACATTCCACAAGCATAGAGCACAAAAGATGGGGCAAAAGTCTAATATATGATCAAGGTTGAAGAAATTAAAAAAAAAATTCTGGATATATGTTCTTTACATGACTATTTTCTTTGAAATTTCCCATTTAAGATGAATATTTGTTTCCAGGAACATTAAAAGATTATATTTCTATACTTTGTCCTGTACTTCTCCGTAGATGTTTCTTTGCTTTGCCAATGGAAACAAATCTAGATTACCTGCAGTTAATCTAAACAGCTAGCATATTAAATTCTTCTGTTTAGTTCACACAAATGAAATCAAACAACTGAAATTAAGAACACGCATCAAAATTAGGATGACACAAACTGAACATATACATAGAACACAGTTTTGGGTCAGACAGGCTGAGATTGTGGTACACAGTTACAGTTGGACATAAAAAGGGGTGAATTACTTGCTCCTCCCCTAAGCTAGTCCCTGCCAAGCTTCGAGGTCTTTGAGTACCCTGCTTCAAGGGCACAGAGACTGGGCTAGCGAGGCCCTGATTGCCCGTAGAAGGTTTCTGAAACACAAAACATGTTTTGTGCAAATGATAACACAATGTTTTGTTTTGATGTATCCACTTTTAATACAAAATGAGAACCAACATAAAAGTAAAATCAACATAATTTTCAAATAGCTGACTTAGACATAGTTGTTAATCTAAACTGGCTAGTCCATTGTACCTTAGCATAATCAGTACTTAACTTTTTCAAGACATTAATTGAATGATTTGCATTTTAATTTTAATACCTCTTGTTAGTAGCTCTATATTGTCTAGGAATCAACTTCATTCTGGGAAATCATAAAGCATACAATGTTAACAACAAAAGTTACAAAATACACAAATACAGCAACTGTTTTAGTACAAATTGCATGCACATTTTCCCCAATACTCAATTTTTTATCCTTCATTTAAAATAACTAACTCTATTATATACATTTAATTATGAAAATACAGAGAAAATACTGTTATTAAAATACAGCTAAAGGAAATATTGCAGTCCTGATTAAGTACTGACACTCATACTCATTAAATATCAATGAAGTACAATATTAGTTACTTACTCTGAAAACAAGTCTCGCTTAGTTGATTCCTAATAAATAATTTGTTGAAAGAAAAAAAAATACACAAAGTACACTGGAAATGGAAACAACTATATCAGGCAAATGGAAATAATATCTTCTATTAATAACTATAATTGTAATGTGTGTGCTATGTGATATCACAGGTTAAGCTACAACAATTATGAAACCCATGTTTTAATGAACAGATAGAATCAGCATTTTTATTTACAAAAGAAGTTCAAGATATTCACACATTAAGGAAAATAGTGATGAGAGACTTTTCCCAATTGGAAATTAATTCATATTTATAGTTTATTATTTGAGGGAAGTGATGGTCTGATACACGAGACCACAGAATGTAAATATTATACATGTAATTAACTATTTAATGAGGAAGATGGTTACAATATATGTCTATAAAAAGGTATGAAAAAAAATAGAAGTGGAAGTAATATAAGTTACAATGAGACGTGTGGGAAGCAATATCTAGTACTGAAGATGATATACCTCCATATACTGGCACTATAGTAATACAGTTTGATAACAGTACAAAAGAAATGAGTGGATCAAAATATGAGCAGTGCTTTCTCAAATAGTTAGCTACCTGAATGAGTATATAAGTAGTATGTAAAATGAATTTAATAAAGTAATCAAATGACAATAAGAGAGAAAATTGTTTATACGCTATTACCAACAAACTTCTACAATTTTACATTGTAAGAAATTACAGATACAACAGATGTATACGCAGACAGAAAAAGAAGTCTACTGCAAGAATAAGTCTTAGCATAAATGTTTATTATGTCCGATACAGTAATCAAAACAGATCCTTGCACAAACCTCAATGAAGGATGACCTCTTTGATGCTGGTTCAGAAGCAGAAGGCGTAGACGGCTCTTTCCCAGGGGCAGATGGAGAGCTATCATCTTTATTAGAAAATTCACTCTGACTGCGAGAACTTGCTAATGAGAGACGAGAACTAGAAAACAGAAAAAATTAATGATTTGGTAGATGAAATAGTTTTTCATAAAAGAAAATTAGTGGTCATAAGTGATGAAGGATACCGAAAAGTAAAGGAAATAAAACATCTAGTTACGTTTACTAACTTTCAGAAAGACTATATACACATCAACAAGCACATACAGAATATACAATTGATATAGGAAGGCTCAGATATCTGAAATTATTGTTCATGCCTTTAATGTATATAAGCAGTATTGCTGCTATAAATACGCTATTCAAGCAATTGATTTGATAATTTTACACTTCCTAGCTCAAATAATATACCAAATGTACAGAAAAAAGACTATCAATTGACTTATTCCGCCACATCCTGCATATAAAATGAAAAGTATAGTCACATGTTGAAGAGAAGTAATTTTATTTAGAGAATAAATTATCAGGTGTCAATTATTTGTGGTAAAAGTGGAAGAAGGAAGAAAATTCTTATGTTTTGAACAGTAAAAGCAATGTTTATCTTCAGGGAAAAGGGTTAAGAATCAGAGCTAAATTCAAATGTCTGAACATTCCTTAACATAATAAACATACTTGATGCAGACACTTGGCTATCAAGGCTTTGAGACTTCCTGCTTGGGGTGAAACCTTTAAAAAAGGTCCAGGATGTTGATTCTTAGTTGAGATATAGCCTTAGTGGATGATATGTGAATGACTTCTTAAAATTTTATTTTAAACGATTGTGAATTGTGAAGTGTACTGAATTTAACAAGACAAGTAAAGCAATGAATACGAACCAACATTCTTACAATTTATTTCAGACTAATAAAATACTGGAGTACATTTTCACTTCCAGTCTGTAAGGATAAGTTATTTCAATTTTTGATACATTATTAGAACACCAAATTAATTATTATAAAAACCTCTGCAATAAATACATCATTTTTATAAATATAATTAATCTAATTCTGCATGGTGGTAAATTATTACAAAATATATTTGGGTCCAACTATTTTGACAGGCTTTGAAGAAATGAGGGGCTTCCATAGTAGTTATCAAAATTAAACTTTATAAACACACTCAAACAATACTTTTACCTCATTTTATCTGAACGGGTCCTGGGTGGTTGAGCAGGAGATGATTTCCTTCTAACACTTCAGAATAAAGCAGCGTGAACAAAATGCATGTAAAGTAGCTAGCTTTTAGACTGTTCTGCTGATATTGTCTAAACTAATGAAATTTATAATACTTACGTTGTTGGTTCAGGTTTTCTCCTAATGCTGCTCCAAGAAAAGCACAACATTTAAGAAGCGATTTTGTTCAAAAGAGTTATCAAATATGAAGTTATGTTATTCATTAGTAAAAACAAAATTAGACTTATAATCAATTTTAAATACATCAAAGGCACACAAAAGTATGGCAAAGAAAACCATCCACACTTTCTACTTATGAGACAAGACTCCTTTTTCATAAATTTATGGGTTCACTATTTTTAAATAAACAATACTTCTCTAAGATCTCACTGGCATCATCTCCAATGTCTTTCTATAGTCCACTAAGGAAAGCATTGCAAAGCTCAGCTGTGTATTTGATGAAAACTTTTTGAAAATAAATTTATGTCTAATTGTTTTGGGCTAGAACAAGTCAATGTCTATCAGAATAACAAAATAGTCTCTGAACAGATGTGCCTCAAGACAATAACAGATTGTTTTCACTGTGCTGAACATGTTAATCTTACATAATTAAAAAATAATTTTTTTAGATGGACTTCCATCAACAATATTACAATCACAAATTTTTATATAAAAACTGGAAACAATGCCTTCAAAAGTTAATATTTCAATACACAAGTTACTTTGAATAATATCACTTATTAACTAATTTTTTTAACAGTGTATAATGACAAGAAAAGGTTTCTGTGCTTACCTTAAATTGAGTGTCTGTGACATCACACTACACAAGCAGCAGAATTTCAAATTTTCCATAGTCTTCAGGAGAGACATGCACTGTATGGTTGTTCATCATACAGTGCACATCTCTCCTTAAGAATGGGGATAACACCACAAAAAATTTTAAATGCTGTTTCCTGTCCAGTGTGATGAACCTGACACTCAAATTAATGTAAGCATAAAAAATGCTGTCCCTCTTTCATATATGAAATGATAGAGCATTAACAAAATAATTAACATTGGGATTAAAGATATAGAGACTTGATGGGTTATGTTAACTTGACAGCACGTGTCAGCACATCAGATGGGAAGCAGAATTTCAAATTTTCATAGAAGTAAGCTCCTTTCTCAAGGCTGAGCACTGTACTTCATGGTGATCAACAGGTACTCATTCTTTACCCTTTCTGAACACTTAATTATTTCTATATTTAACTTCAATTTGGCAGCAATTTACTTTTAAGTCTAACATAGCCTAATCATATTATGTTCCTAAATTACTGCATTACCTACTGAGCCTTGATCGATTTTTTGAACCATCATCAGCAGCTGTTGCAGAAGATATATTAGAAGTACTACCATAATCTTTAACAGCAGCACCTAGTTCATCTAACAGAGTAAGCTGAGATTGACGAACAAACATTCCATGGTTTTCTTTGCACTGAAAACATTAAAATATTATTACACATTCAATTAAATTATATCAATAATTATTTAGTTGTTACAATATAACTAAAATTTAATCGAGTTAAAGGAATCTCTAGATAATGAAACACTAACTTCACCAAATCGTAATTAATATAGTATGTATAAATGCTAGCATGTTTTATTTACAACTTGAACAGGACTTGATCCCAAGATGCCCCACTTACAAGAAGTCTACTAGTCCCAAAATTGACTCCCAAACTGTGTGTTTTCCTCCATCCTTGAAGCACAGGCTCACAGACAATTTAATTACTCACATTCTTCATAGGGTATTTTTAACAGAAGAATTGCTTTGAAATGAAGCTCACCAACTAAGGCCATAAAACTGAATTTTGAGATCAGGATGGCAAATCTCTACTGAACTGTGACTCAAACTTGAGACCTCCCGGCAACTAGGTGTGTTCTACTGTCTGACCCAATCCAAGTAGACTACCACCCCCTGCAAACTTTCTCCATCCCTTGTATAAACCTGAAGCAAAGGCTCACCTATTTATTGATGTTCCCACATCTCATAGGCTAAATACTTAAAATTTTCAGAGATGATAGTTACATGTCCTGTCTAAGACAATAAGCAAACCATACTCATTCCCTGTTTTGAAACAATATCAAATAATTTTAAGGTAAATTGTTCCACTATCGTTTCAACTTTTACATGTTGTATTACTTTTTCATGTGCGCATAAAACAGCTCTACAACAATCAGTGTAAATATCAAAGTATTGGAATGCCAATTTTTTTCAATATTTTAATTAATCTGGATTAAAAAATAATAATATCAAAACAGCTAACTAGTCAGAATTTTTTACACTATTCAATACATTATATACTAGTTCAAATTTTCTGAATGTTTTTACTAAAACCCACATTGAAATTATTATCATAGATTCAGATAACGTAATTATCTATGTTCATTGATAAATTATTAGTTATTTAATATGAGAAAATCATCTCACCATAATTAAGAAACCTAAATGACAAGTTACTATTCTACAACAATACATTGAAACCATATATGACTGTATTACTTTTCAAATAATGAGAATATTAGATTTGCACAAATATTTTCATAAGACTGATGTAAAGCAGATAAGACGGTAAATGTGATAATTGGCATTCTATTGCTTACAGTCTAAGAATTTATGATACCATAGAGCAAGAATATAGATCAGACATTTTTAAATGTAAAAAAAAAACTTCGGAAAACAGAGCTGAGCATACAAAAATGATCACACCTTAAAAAAATAAACCAAGGTCTTTTCACATTAAATTTGACAAAGGAGTCACAGATTAATAGCAAAGCTTTTCCTATAAAAATAAGTGATTTCTCTCTGCAACATAGATATTATGACTGAAAAATTGATTTGGAACCTTCGGCCAGATTAATTGATGCACATTTTCTCATGTGACCATCAAAGAGGTAGAAAAACAAAACACGATGATTGCCTGATGTCATTTTGGGCTTTCAGTATGATTTGATATGAAACCACTTAATATAATCTCTCTGTGAACTGGAACAAACTATTAAGGATTTTGAAAAGCATTGGAATAAAATATCAAGAAAGTAGGCTTATACATAATCTCTTCAGACGACAGGCAGCAGTAATTAGAATAGAAGATGAAGAAAAGAAAGCTGTAAGACAAGAATGCAATCTGTCGCCCATGCAGTTTACTTATATATAGAACAGGTGATGAATAATGCTGAAAATCAGATGGGTGGATACAGTAAGTACGAGGAAGTTCTAAACAGAATAAGGGAAAAGCGAACAATATGGAGGACGTTGACCAAGAGAAGGGATAGATTAATAGGCCACATTTAAAGGTACGAGGGTCTTGTAAAATTAGCATTAGAGGGACGTGTGGGGTAAGAACAGAACAACAACAGTCTCTCTTTTCCACAGTGACAGTTATTGTGGGCATCACATGTGTCAAATAAACCTTCAAAATTGTCAACAAACTTGAAAACTCTTGCATTGACAAATGCAAAAATTACCTGAGATGATGCCAGACTTTGATATGTGCTTGTGTAACAAAATTGTCTTAAAATGATAAAAAATGTAAACCAATTATCAATTACAGTAGCCCATACTTTTAAATAAATGTAATCATTAAGGCATGAGTACATAGGATACCAATAAAAATACATATACATGAATATGTAGGTAATATGACACATTTCTACATTTTGTGTATTGAGAAAGATTAAGTAATTGAAACAGTAGTGCCAAAAAGTAGAATTTCTTATACTTATAAAGGCTACAAATGTGAATATGTATTCAATGTTTAATACTCCAAATGACCAGCTGGTATACCTTCAAGAATGAGTAATTTAGAAGTGATAAATGAAGGAGAAACAAACTAATAAGGTTATCCGTAATTTGTAGTAAACTACTTATTCTGCAAACAAGATATTGTCACATCATAAATTCAATAAAAACTAAATTCTGTCACTTTTTTACCTGGAAATAAGTTTTTCCTTGAACTGTGCCATTATTCTTTCCTTTAGGTTCATCAAGTATTATGCCAATCCATTTTCCGGCAGAAAACATAGTTGAACCAACATAAGCAACTACACCCCTCACATCTTTACCTGTAACCTCCACTCTCTGTCCCTCTTTCAATGACTTCTCTCTTTCTGACATATCTGCGGCATAGAAATGCAAATAAGTAAGTAATACAGAAACAGACTTCATTAACTTAATAGATATCATTTAACGAAGATGGGTATACATGTCGTATATAAGTGGCCGATATATAAACTCAATCAACATATCCACTGACCTGTGATTAATTACTTTAAATTCTACAACCAGTGTGGTGTTTGTTGAACGAACTGTCAAATTCGGAGGTTAGGTGTAAATCCAGAGACAATACGATTAACTGTGTATTAATATCTGTGGCTAACCAAATTATAAATACACAAAGCAGTAATTAGAGGGCGTCTTCTTCCCTCATCAGCCACCAGTGAAAATTCCTAATATTTAACATATCCACAGTATAAACAATACTTTAAAACTACGTAACACTACTTCAAAGGACACTCTCGTGAATCAGATTTGTTTTTTGGATTAACTTTCAAATACCTCACGTTAGTCCAATTAATTAAATTAAATTAAATTAATTAATTAAAGCAAAATTCTAAACTAATTTCATGTATCAGAGAAAAAATATACAAGCACAAAGTAGAAGGAAAATCTATTATATGGCTATGGTTTTCAGTCCACCAAAACATTGTTGGATATGAATCGGTCCGACCGCCTGTCAAAAGCGACAGCAACTGTAAATGCATTTCTTCAAATATTCATGCTATTGATATGATAATTATATGACCAATAATTCTAGTTGTAGAAACTCTGAAGAATTACTTTTTTACATAGAAATAATTTTTCTTTTAACCACTACTTTCTTATGTAATTTAGATGGAAGATAGGTTTGAAAATTAATAACCGTAAATTTCTCAATAAAATACGACCAATACAGTGTTTTATTTACCAAATCCCAATAATTTTGAGTCGACGCCATTCCATCCTTACCCAAGCCCAAACTGAAAATACACAAAGATTTCGGTTAGTACATAACAGATTCACCACCACATGTACCAAACTGAAACACCACTCTTCCATCCTAAGCTCCCCTTCTTGTTCAACTATCCCACCCTAACAAATTTCTGACATAAACACCAAATTAGTACCAACAAACCCACCAGTACCTCAATGGACAGAAGCCTTCAAACATATTTACAGAAAGTAACCAAACCATCAATCAATATTCACAGACAGATCGAAAAAAGAACGTGGAGTCGTAAGCGCCTGCACCCTAAACAATAGCACCTTCATGTCACTTCATCAACATGCATTAATTATTACGGCTACGCTTGGCAGTCATAAAATTAGCCCTCGACGTTTGTGAAGTAGCTAGCAACAAATCCTTCCTATTTCACCAACTCTCTTTTGGCCATCAAACAGATCAGCAATTTAAAGCAAAATTCTAAACTAATTTCATGTATCAGAGAAAAAATATACAAGCACAAAGTAGAAGGAAAATCTATTATATGACTATGGTTTTCAGCCCACCAAAACATTGTTGGATATGAATCAGTCCGACCGCCTGTCAAAAGCGACAGCAACTATCCCCCTTGCACCTCACCCTCGAATGACCCATATCTAGAAGGATACCTGGCTATTCCTGTTTTTTTAAAAAAAGTCAACCGTCTATAAGATGATATTCGGACGTCGTTTAAAAGAAGCAAAACCCACAGTTTACTCCGCAACGCAGCATCAAGTTCCCGCCCAACATCACCAGGAAAGAACAAACAGCATTATGTAGAACCAGATCAAACCATTCACATTTATTCTCCAACTCCGCTCCTCCACAATGTGAATGTGGGGAAACACAACTTTCAATCCATCATGACTTAACCGAATGCAACAGACACGACGCACATCTATTTCCCATCTTCGAGAACTCCGACCTACAATAAATAAATAGCTCATGCAAAATCCATGAGAAAGTGATACATTTCTTCAAAGTCATCAATTTATTAAAAAAATATATCAACACTCAGTGTTTTTTCCCGTTCTATTGCAATTATTTTGTAAGCAAATAATGTATTCATAAGCTTCAATCATGAAATAGGTCACTAATTACCTCTGATGTCGATGCAACTTAAAATAAATCTGAATAAAAAAATACCAATAACGAAAAGGAATCTATAAGGGAGATTTATCTTTGCCATATTAGCCCATAATTGAACAGAATTTGTTTAAAACACAATATTCTGTTAACTTCTGTGTTTAATTTATTACAATTCCTTGGATGTTTGTTAATACTTATATTTCTTATATTATAATTATGAACCTACTTTGGAAGCCGAGTTTTTCAAATAATAAACGCTGTTTATTGCACAATTACTAGTTTGCACAAAAGTGATCTTGAAAAATTTTACGCTTATGTTTTATCTTAACTTTCAATTATGAATAGAATAATATATAGTTAAAAGTAAACGTTTAAAGAATGAGGTAGATAGAAAGTGCAAAGCAACGAAGGAATTATTTAGTTTTCCAGCGGAGTTGATGAGATCATCGGCGACGAAGCATTGTCAGCTATGTTCAAAAAATTGGTGAAATCTTCGAGATAGGAAGAGTTCCAGAAGTTTTTAAAAACAAGATCATTATTCCAATAACGAAAAGAACCGACGAAATTTAACGGTAGGAGTTTCAAAAGAAAAGAATAGAAGCCTTTGAAAGGAGGTGCTATTGGAGAATGCTGAAAATCATATGTGTTTATAGAATTAGTTACCAGGAAGTTCTAAGCAGAATAGGGAGGACGTTGACCAAGACAAGAATTTAGGCTACGTTTTGAGACATGATGGTCTTGTGAAAGTAGCATTGGAGGAAAGTGTGTGGGGTAAGAACAGAAGAGGGAGGCAAGGATTGAATTCGCTAAGCAAATTGAGGATGTAGTAGTTTTGTGGCTTGAGCAAGATAGGTTAGCTTGGAGGATTGCATATGATCAGTATTAGGACTGAATATCTCAACAACAACAACAAGATAGCTGAAATAAAGAAAGGAGCAAGATAGGAATTCAGCATGTCGCTTATGCTCTTAAATATGTAGAACAGGCTATGAAGAAATTAAAGAGGAATGTGGAAATGAATCATACTGCAAATAGATAAAATAAAGACAGTAAGGTTTGCTGACGACATTGTATTACTGGCGTAATCAGCAGAGAACTTGAAAGATACAATAAATGGCATTAACATAATTCTGGAGAGTTCAACATGAGTATTAATAGAGGGAAAAACATGGGAATAAAGTGTAGGAGAATAATGAAATAAAGAAGGGTGTTACAGTGGGCAGGGACACTTTAATTGAGGTTAAGTAATGTCGCTATTTGGGCAATATAATGGTTGATAGAAGTAAAATAGCTACAAAACGTATGATAACACAGGGAAGGAAATCTCACGAAAAAGAGGAAATTACTTACGGCTAATATAATTCCGAATACTTTAAAGTTAATACTAAAATATTTATATGGAGCGTAAAATGGAAAAGGATAGATGCATCCAAATAGAAGAATGCTGAAAATCAGATGGGTATAGTTTTTAATCAGAAAGCTTTAAGTGTATACGAGACGAGAAAACAAACAATATGGAGCATTTTAATTTAGAGAAGGGATAGATTTGCATTAGAAGGAAGTGTGTGGTGTAAGAATGGATTAGGAAGACCAATGCAAGAAAAGAAGAGGTTGGTAGAGGAAAGGTGAGTTAGAAGGACTGAATCCTCAAACAACAAAAACAACATAATGAAAAGAATCAAACATCTTACTACGGTACTTATAATTATGTTCAGTTTGATTAATCTCTCGCGTCTATTCAGATTAAAACATATTGTCTTAAAAGTTTGTTGACAATTGTGAATGTGAGTTTTCCGTAAAACTCTGTCCGGTATCCAGAGCCAATAATAGCATAAATTGGAAGATGGTATTCATCTTCAGGAATGTATGGTTATGAATTAGAGCTACTTAATAAAATGAGCTTATTATGTAACGCTTATTCTAGTTTCGGCTGTTAGGGTCTTCCCATCGGACTGAAGAAATTTGGAACATGCAGCTACATTTATAGAGCTAGGGTTGATAGTGACAGGTTGTATTTACTCAGTAGCAGGAGCATTTAACTTCCTCTGGGCTCATGAAAATGTTTTTATTAAATAAGCAGACGAGTGTTATGTCTTTAAGGAGTTATTTGATTCGAAGCAGAGTATCTTTGATTAAAGGAGGTCGTGAAACTTCGAATTGAAGTTAAATTAAAATAAGGATAATGGCCGGCATCTTCAAATGTATTGTTTCTTCATTTATGAGGCCGGCTCTGTTGGTATGATTAAGTCAGCATAGTTATTGTTCTTTATCATTAATACGATGATAACGTAAACCGAATCTTAAATATCTCATTGGAATTATCGCTGTCATTTGTATTTTGTTCAATTGTTATGCAATACATTGTTACAATTTTGTTCTCTCATATTTTATAGAGGCCCATGACACAGATCTCTAAGTCTCCATTGGCTTCGTTACATACTAGTAAGTAATAATATATTTAATATTTGTTAATATTTTGCAATTAAGTTTACGAAAATTCCTCCTTTTCAGAGATCTATGTATTCTTTATTTAGCATTAATATTGCAACATTATTATTTTCAGTGTTAATTTAATCCAGAAGTCATGCGCATTTTATGTGAAGCATGTCATGAAAGTGAAATGTTATGTCCTTAATTGTTACAACAGATCCAACCTCGAATGAAATCGTAAAAATACATTATTTGTATCCATCCTTGTTAAATGCTTAATTTTAATCTTGTTTGCAATAGATTGTGGATTCAGGCTTCGGTTATGAAAATGAAACTGAATATTTCAGTATAGTTTCAAAAATTTATTTTCAGGTCAACCCATGAATATATTACCAAGAGTTCAAGAATTGGCTCCAAATTTTAAGGGCACTGCAGTTATTAATTCTGAATTCAAAGAAATAAAGCTGTGTGATTATAAAGGAAAATACCTAGTTCTTTTCTTTTATCCATTGGACTTGTAAGTTATATATGTATATTTTAATTTTATTTTTCCATGCCATAATTATCTTTCTTCCTGAATGTCTTGTACCAAGTCTTGTAATCTAAATAAGGTTTTCAGAAAATTTTTCCAATTGTCTGTCAGATCTTTGTCTGCTATGTTTAACATTGAGTGTGCTACAATACCAGGGCAGTAACCATTCAATTTGTATGTGTGCTTGGAATTTTTTTTTGCAATGCTGAAATCTATTTTCTTTAGAATTATATTTCATGATTAATGAATGTGACATTTGTTGTACTTTTTATTCTTATAAAGATATCTTGCTTACACTATAAATTTAAGATAATTAGTTTCAAATAGTATGCATAGTGTAAAATTTTTACTTTGTGTGCTTCACAACATGTAGTTTTTAGATGAATATGACAGCTATGGGAATTAAAGTTTGGAATAATTGACTGTTTTGTGTGGTTGGTAATTTGTTGAGTGAAGAATCAGTTTATCTGGCCAGTGTAAGGCTGGACATTTTGTTAACATAGTAGATTATCTTTTAAATGTCATATGACAAACATTAGTATTTGGAAGAAAAATAATCATTAATGGGTCTGTATAAACTGTAGTGTTATTGAATATTTTACTTTGTAATCTGTGAAAGGAGTGAAGATCCCTAACTATATTTTATTTTTTAACTTCTCTGTCCATAGCACTTTTGTCTGCCCAACAGAAATAATTGCCTTTAATGATAAGATTGATGACTTCCGAGAAATTAATGCTGAAGTAATTGGGGTTTCTACAGATTCTCATTTCAGCCACCTAGCATGGATAAATACACCAAGGAAGGTGTGTTTCATAGTCATAGCACAATATCAATATATCAATAATTTATAAGCCATGTAACAATATTTCAATGTAATTATATCCAAATTTCTCTTTCTAGTATAAAGATATTGCTTCAGATCTTGTAAACCTAATTTCTAGAATTGGCTTGCCAATTTGATTCAACAACACTGTTTTTCTCCAAAACAGTTGAAAATTTGATTTGTTTATTGCATCATTAGGATAAGTGCTACAAAATTTAATATGTCTATAAGATGGCACTTGTCCTTACATGTGATTGAAATGCCACACAATTCAATTTTAATTTTATATTCTTTTCAGTCTGGTGGACTTGGAGGTATAACATATCCTTTGCTGTCTGACTTTAATAAGATAATATCAAGGGATTATGGAGTTTTGTTAGAAGAAGGAGTTGCTTTAAGAGGACTTTTTGTAATTGATCCTGAGGTATGATTTATTATTACTGCAGATTTTCTGCTTGTGATGCCCAATACATTATCACATGGGTTTGACATCACTAAATTCTCATCCCTGTAAATGGTGTTTTATATCACAAAATGCTAGTATTTTTTTCTATTTAGCATTCAGTTTTGTTAACTTTAAGCTTTAATATTGCTTTATGGAGATGCAAGAACAGTCATTTGAAACTATACAATAAGAGGTAAAATTTGATGATGAATTTAATATTAAGTATTTCAGGAAAATTTGATATAAAAGGATGAGGAAAGTTGGCTCAAAGAATAAGGTTGTTGAGATGAACGATGATTTTCCTGATTCTGATTCTCACATTGAATAACTCATTTTCTGATCTAATAAATACAGAGATAATGCCAGTTCCAACATTTATTTAGAAAATAACATTAATTTCCAGATATGTTATCAACCTTACACCTCACACTACTTCTCCAAATAGTTGCAACCATTATTCTGGTACTTGTCATAACATGTCTTCATCAAAGAAAGATGCAGTCTGTGATCTCAGATGGTCAGCCACATTGCAGCTCATCGAGGTTGTTTTCATGACCTTTGTAAATTGTCTAATCCACTTACACCTTACATAATTGCAAATGAATGTTTGCTAGCGTAACATTACTTGCATTCAAGAAATGAATCACTGAGTTAACATAAGTCACCTGCTCATTCAATTGTTTTAAACATTTCAAAATGCTGTAACAAAAGAAAGACACTGTGCTGATGCTTAAATAAATTTCAGCCATCATGTGTGTTTATATAAACATTTAGGTGTCTGCCAGCTGTATAGTTCAGGTAACCCATAAGCTTGCTAATTGTTTATTTTGAAAATGTCATATATATATATATATATAAATAGCAGTTGACAGACATTAAATCTATGGAACACATCACTACTTCCATCATGGGGAAGGAGAATTTTCCAATTTTTGAGTGCCCTCCTTTTTCAGGACAGTGTTTGAACACTATTCACATACCATCTTGTATAAAAAGATAAATTAATTCACCTGAATAGGAAAGAGGGGTAAAGAGTGGTTAGCTTACCATAAATCAATAGCACATTGCCAACCTGGAAGTCGGTAATGTCAAACTTTTTGTGAACCTGAACACCTTCTTCAATACACTGTGTCCAAACTGTGTGGCAGCCAGCTGCTCAGTAAGTGGTCACAACATTCTCAAAAAATTGTTTGTACATACCTGTCAGTTAATACCTATCCATTTAAGGTAAGTTAACTGCTGTTCTCTTTATTTCATAACAAAGAATTAATTTACTCATTTAACTTAGACAACACACATATATAAAAGGCAGACCTTTTCTATTTTTTAAAAATATTTTCAGGGAGTTCTTCGGCAGATCACAGTTAATGATTTGCCCGTTGGGCGTAGTGTTGATGAAATTCTTAGGATCATCAAAGCCTTACAGTTTCATGAGCAGCATGGTGAAGGTGAGTTTCAGTATGTTAACATTATGTTAAGTAATGCATATAAAGTTCAAATTTGATTAACATCCTGATTTTATAGTGTTCTACTTCAATTGATATGAATATGTACATGTCATGTGAATGACATTTCATAAAAGCATTTTAATTTGTTTATATTTAAGAATTCACAAAGTATTTTTCTATATATATTTCAATCTTTCTTCCTTCTTCCATTCCCTTCTACGCTTAACATATGTATTTCTTTGTGCATGATTCCATGCCGTACATATGATTCAAAGAACGAATTTCCTGCCTTTCTCCCAAATATTTCTATTCAATTATCCAATGTGTGACTTCGTCACTTATCCAATTATTATTATTAAATAGTAATCAATTTTCGTTTTTATTTATTTCAGTTTGCCCAGCAAATTGGCAACCAGATAGTGCTACCATTACTCCTAATCCAGAAGCTGCCAAATCATATTTCAAAAATGTTAATTAATGAATTTACATTTGTATATGTATTTCAATTTGTATATTTTTATATATAATTAAACTACTTATCAGTGTTTACTCATGTTTAATGTGTATACTTATTTAATTTACATAAACTATGGAATTTGTGTTAAGACGGAAGTACTTTATCAGAAAATGTTTGTAAAAATTATTTCATATCCCATTTTTTAAAACTTAAAAAGATTTTCATTTTTTTTAAGAAAAAAATAAATGTTAAAACTTCCTTAACTATGTTTTTATGTAGGGGCATGAGTATAAAATTCAACATATAACAAAGACATTTACAGGATAATTTGCATTACTATAAAGAGTCTGCTGGTTGAAAAACTAATTTCATAAAATTTTGAACCTACTTTGGTTTACTGAATACTATGAACTGTGCCAAGCAGTCACATTTTGCCTTAAGATGCTGGGTTTGTTTGATTTTGTTTAATAATTTATTACTAATTAAACTGTTAAAAACAATATAAATTATCACAATTTGTTTAGATGATTTGTTGCAAAAAATCAAGACTATTTTGTATCTAACCTAGTTGAAGAGGTAATTGGGTACCATTTTTTTTTACACTTATGTAGGCATTTTAATGCTGAGTCATGAATCTGTTTTCATAAAGTACAGTATTAGTAGTTGGTTATCCCTGAATTTTCTTGTCCTTCAACCTCTGTAGCTGATTGTCTTATGCTCTCACACACAATTCAAATACAGTTGTATTAACTCAAGCATATTGTAATGAAATATTATGACTTGAAATCACCCAATCTCTAATTGAGTATAGTTTTGTTGGACATTAACGTGACAAGTCTACTTGATAACAGTTTGTCGGATTTATATTCCAAAATATGCATTTAAATTACACTTATCAAGTAAATTTATTGGAGTGATAACAGTGAATCAAATTTTCACGAAGTGGCCAGCATCACAGTTTTGAACCACTTAGGTCCTGGGTTCGATTCCTGGCAAAGGTCTCAGCTGTTTGTGTGCGTCTTTGTGCTGTTTGCAAATCATAAAAAAAAATTTCACAGAGTTAAAAATTGCAAGTAGTATGTTGTAGGTATACCATGAAGCTTGCAGTTCTTTACTTTATTACTTGAAAACTGATTTGGTGACCATAATGATTTCTGGATGGTAATTACATGCAGCTAGTTATAGATATGTGGCAAGATGTGTGTGTAGTTCAAGATACTATTTGTAAGCTGGTTCTCATTTTTTAAGTATTAACATGAGCACTTGTGCTACACTTTATTTATTGCTTGTGTGTTGTGGTATTCAGTCCTAAGACTGGTCTGATGCTAACCTATCCTGAGCAAGCCTTTTCATTACCTAATAACTAACACAACCAACATCCTCCCTAAACTCCATAGCGTATTCTTTCCTTGGCCTCACTTCAGTTCTTACCCCGCTTTCCCTTATTGTTTAGAACTTCCTCGTTAGTTACTCTATCCACCCATCTGATTTTCAGCATTCTCCTATAGCACCACATTTCAAAGGCTTCTATTCTTTTCCTTTCTCCAACTCATATCGTCCACGTTTCGCACCCATATAACGCCATGCTATATACGAACATTTTTAGCAACGATTTCCTAATATTCACACTTATATTACCCGCAAGTAAATTCCTCTTTTTCGCGAAAGCCTTCCTTGCCTGTGCTATCCTACTTTTTATGTCTACTATACTTCTACCATCCCTAGTTATTAGGCTTCCCAAGTAGCAGAATTCCTTAACTTCTCTCAAAATATCCCTTCTCAATCTATACCCTTTGTTATTTCACTGTTTCCCAAACTACACTCTATTACCTTGGTTTTGCCTCTATTAATCCTCATTTTGAATTATTTCTCCAGGAATCCGTTCATGCCATCTTTTGTGGTTTCCAAGTCTATTCCTCTAATAATACAATATCGTCGGCAAAGCGTGAGGTTTTTATTGTATAAGTCTCCTTTCTCGATATTTTATTCCAGTGTTCTTTACATAATCCTTTAACGTTTGTTCCAGTTAACATTATCAAACGCTTTTTCTAAATCTACAAATGCCATGAACGTAGGCAGGTTTTTTGCTGTCTTCTAAAATTAGCCGCAAAGTTAATATTGCTTCTCTTGTCCCTACATTTTTCCTAAAACCAAATTGATCGGCTCCTACCTCGCATTCTATTTGACGTTCCATTCTGCTATATACTAATTTAGTTAATATTTTGTATGCATGGGATACTAAGCTAATTGTCCTGTGATGTTCGCATCTATCAGCACCAGTTTTCTGTATAATTATGTTTTTACTAAAATCTTCTAGAAATATTCCTATTTATTAAGTTCCCGTAACAGTACTCTGCACTTGTTAAATAACTCTAACTGCTGAAATGGATTCACCCCAGACCACATATTTTGTTATTATCTCGAATTGTGTGTATGGGGTCTTTCTTCCATGCAAACTACCAAGTGTGCAATTATAATTACTAGATTGATCTTGTGATACAGAAATGTTAACCAGAACCTGGCTCAATTTTGAGTAAAAACAACCATTATTTTTCACTGAACATATTAATTTACTGTTTGGTATTACTACATAATTTTAATTAATTTTAGAAACTATTGAAGGCACAAATCTTTTTCTTTCTTGGCTCTGCAGCCCGTTTAGGGCCTTAGTCTACCAGTTCGACCGCAGATCTTACATGACACATTCTGAATTTGGAGGGATACGTGGTCAGTGTATCGATTCTCCAGCTGTCTTAATCCCGGTCACCGTGTCCATGACAGCACAAACACCCATGCCAGGATTCGAACCGGGAATCTCTGAGTTGTGAGGCAGCGACGCTAGCCACTAGCCCACAGGAGTCGACCCACAAATATTCAGTCAGATTTAATATTTAAATATTTGTAGCATCATAATATAATAATTAGCTCGCCGATTACTATCCTGTAGCTTTGATGAGGTTTTAAAAGAATTTAATTAACTTGAATTCCCCCCTCTACCATTTGCATAGAATCACTCTTTATCCCTCCCAAATACATTTAATTTTTATCTCAGTTCTCCTCCTCCCCATTTATATCGTACCACCCTTGCTCTCCCTCGCGTCTATATTGCCAAAGGGAAGAAAAATAAGTTAGTAGAAAAACACTTTTCTTTTAAGTCTTTCCCTCGCATTTCGTCTGAATCTTATCCGCCAGCTAAAACCTTATTAGAAGGCTCTGTTTCTTCTTTAGCACCGCTACTGTTCTTTTGCCCCTCTTTTTTTTATTTAAGCTTCCTTTCTTCGCTTTTAATAATTTACTTTTCCGTTTTACTTGAATATAGATGTCGTTCATTTACAGAGCTCGCTGAATGGTACGGAAATAAATTTCTATCGTAAATTAAATTAGATTTTTGTGACTAATATTTTACATCGCCTAAGTACTAGAAGTATTGTGAATAGTGAATGTGTTATTCTGTGCTGAATTAATTTAGTACGTAAACACTAAACTTTCACATCCACCGTGCTGAGAGAATATATACATCTATGTCGATTTTGACATAAATAAAGACCGTTAACTATTAAAGCATGGTACAAATGGTGGGAGTAATAAACTGTAAAAAGGCCTGTAAGTCAGAATAACTAAGATGTTTATTGATATCGTTTCGATACACGACGTTTCGTTCCTAAGTTTGGGACATCATCTGGTGTTTTAACTATGAAAATACAAAGGAAATGTTTACAATATAATACAATTATTCATAAAATGAAAAACTTCTCTAGTGATCACATTCTATTATCACTAGATGTAGTTTCTTACTTAATTCTTTACCCCACGAACTAATTATACAAAGTTTTTAAATAGATGGGATAACTATTTTTCCAAATTGACAAATATTCCTTTATCAGAAATTTTCATCTTATTCAATTTAAATTCCACTTATTTTTAGTTTTTATAACATTATCATCACAAAATTAGTGATTCCCCCATGGGGAATCCTCTCCTTTTTCCGCGGAAATTGTTATGAGAGATTTGGATTTTAGATTTTAAACAACTAAGCTATTTCCGCATAGATAATTTGCTAAATACGTTTAATAATTACCACCCTAAATTAAACTTTACATTTCAAATTAAAAAGATTGCTTTCTTAAACTTTCATGTTTTGGTTATTGTTTCTAATAATACGATAATTAGCAATTGGTATAAAAATCTAAGTAACCAGGCAGAGTTAATTACACGTCATATCATTCAAATTTTCATAATTGTTTATAATCCAGTAGGTAAGGTAATAAAATTATCTCAATCGCTATCATGAATTTAATCTGGACAAAACTGTAAACATTCTAATTCTCACTTCCTATCCATTGCAATCTATGCACAAAAATATTTTTAAAATAGGTTGTCTAAGATTAAATTTGGAATTAATAATTTACCTGTCAAATTGCCAAACAAATTTATATACAAGGTTATCCCCTTTCTTGAAAAAAATTAGTACAAAATTATTGACTTGAGTAAAAAATTATGGCATCCGTGTATCATCGAAATTTGCAATAATTGTTAAAAATATTAAAGAAAAAAATAATAGTTTCGATATACCAAATCAATTGTTTAAATTGCATCTCTTGTTCTTAGGAAACGCTTGCTATTTACGCGTGTTAATGAGCATAAAATTATTAAAAATAACATACAAAATTATTCCGTTTTGTCAATGCCTATATATTTAAATAACGGTCAGATTGATTGACAAAATGTAAAAATTTTAGATATAGAATGCAATTTCTTTTCTAGATTCATTAGTGGGATGCTGTACATCAGATCAAACAATTCAGCTAACAATGTTAAAAATGGTACTAGAAATTTGAACAAAATTAATGATTCGCTTCTTTTATATACTTTTTTGTTTCCTTTATTGTTGAACTTTGTATTGTTAACTATATTATGATAATACGTTTGTTTATTGCAACAGCCTCTACGCTCGTACTCCAAAATTTCTTCTTCGTCAATTTATTGATTCTGTAAAACAATAATTTAATCAAAATAAGGTATGGTGCATTAAATTATTATTTTAAGCCACTATTTTTAACGAAATACTGTACAGTACAAAATATAAATAACACAGTACATATACAGTACTATATATATATTTTACTTTAATTACATAATCGGTTATCTATATATGCAACGTTGCTTTCCGTCTGCTAATGTGGCTGTATGTATGTTGCGGTGTATTAAATACAGCACATGTTTTATTTTCGGTTAATCGGAACATTGGTCTGTTCGGATACGCAAGAGTCCAAATTAGTAATTATATTGTAAACATTTCCTTTGTATTTTTATTGTTAAAACACCAGATGAGGTCCCAAACTAAGGGACGAAACGTCGTGTATTGAAGCGATATTAATCAATTTATTCATTATTCTAGCTTATAGGCCTTTCTACCATTTATTATTTTCAAAAGAGTCAGATAATATAAGTAATGGTGGGAGTAATTTAGGAAGGAGTTGTTATATGGTATCCAAGCCATCGATGAAATTGTGAATATCATGCCATTTTATAATGTATGTACTATATTGTAAATTAGTTTTTGTTTTGTGTTTTTAGATTTGAAATTAAATGTACTCGTGATGTTCCAAATTGAAGGAATTCAACGTAGTTTTATTTTGTACTAGCTGGGGGGACCCGGCGTTGCCCGGTACATTATTTTATTTTTGGTCAACACATAATTAAACCGGCATCGAAAGCGTCACAATATGAACCTCAAATATACTCCCAGTATCTCGATGGAGTCAAAAAAACTCCCGATATATTAGCAGGGCTAAAATATTTTCGGTACTCAACCAGAAAGAAATTTCTTCCCCACTTAAGGGATGAATATTTTCTTAAATCACATATTAAAGGTCATAATGTAACTCAGCAACTCACGTTACACCGATTTAGACACCAAACACGATAGTTTCCTTATTATAGTGGTATTATTATAATTATAATGTAAGTTTAAGGCCAAATAAATAAAACAAAAAATTAGTAAAACATAGCAAACTATAATATAAAATCAAATACATGTTTCTGTCTTGAACTGGACCTTCTTCAGGTTGCACTTTAGTCCTGAACAGTAGTTGATTTTTAATTACAGTTTGTTATGTTTCACTATTTTTTTTGTCTTTTTTATCTTAATGTAAACTTTAGTTTTATTATTATTTACATATGAATCATTGCCACCGCGACCCCTCACATGCTGGAATGGATTGAAATTGTACGCATATATTGTCGGGGAAGTACTATAAAATTAATTGACCTCAAAAACTTTTTTCGACCCTAGGGGTGGTAGCCGTGACTTTTAAGTGTTTGGTTTTGGGTCGCGAGGAATCTGGCAACAAAAAATTATCAGAATTGTACTTTGCTTTAAATATAATACGCAGAAGTGTGTTTTACCTGTTGGGAGATGAACAGCATTCGCATTCTAATGCCAGAATCAAAGTCAAGGACTACCATAGTACCGATTTTGATACCAAACTTGACTGTTTTCTTTTCATTTTCATGTGACGCCCCATCCTTATAAGTACTCCACTTGGACGCCGAAACAAAATTTGAAAACATTACAAATTAATTGACCCATAAAATATATTGGAATGAAATAACGGCTTTTATGGATATTTAAAAATTTCCATCTCTCCACTCCAGACATGGTGGTAGCCCTGTCATACCCCACCAGTGTTTCTTCCGCGTCAAAAATAAAAGTGTTCAAAATATAGTCTAAATTGTTCCATCCATTATAAAAAGTATGTAGAAGTCTGTTTTACCATCTTCAACCCCTCTTAGGGGATGAACTATAACTTAAATTGCATTTTTTATGTCAGTGGCTCAAGTACACCGATTTAGAGCACAATACTGATTGTTTTCCGGCTATTTTTATGTGATTCCCCTCTACCCCCACCCCTTACGATACTCCCCTTCGAGTATGAATGGGGTTGGAATTATACGCTAGCAGTATCGGAAGGCACTATCAAATTAATTGATCCCAGAATGTATTTATATAACCGAAATTTTGGCCATTTTTGCTTATTTTAAATTTACTATCCCCGATCCTAGGGTTAGGAGCGGAGTCTTACCCCGACAGCGCTGATTTCCGGGTCGCAAAGAACACGTGTACCAAATGTATTCTAAATCAGTCCACTCTTTTAGATATGTATGTGGAATATGTATACATACAGACAAACACACACACTCAGGCAATTTTATTATATAGATAGAATGTTTTTGTATTAATTTATTTTATAACGAATAGATTGATTGACTTATTTAATTTGATATGAATTTTAAGGACACTGAACCATTTATTTTGTGTACTGTAGTATTTCAAGTATTTGGATTTACAGCCCGGAAGGGAGGATGACATATTTGAAGTTTTTCGGCCCCGCCTGTTTCAGTTCTGATACATTTTCTTAATGAAGTGGTCTTCCGCGTGTGTTGATTAGCTCCCGACCAATTACGAGTGTGTCCAGCTTTGTCTTGCCACCTCGCCTTACCCCTCGGCCCCACCTCACCTCGTGCCTCCACCTCGCAAAGCAGGAGCACTCAGCGCGTCTCCACAACTGGCAGCTCAATCCCTCGGAAGCAAATGGCATTTTAAGAGGGAGGAGGGAGATTCAAGGCACGGGAATCGACGAATTTTTCTAAGGGTGGAGGGATTTTCTTTTCGTATTTAAAAGGTATACGTATGGCGGAGTGTCTGGAGGGGGATTATGCAAAAAGCGTGCGTCGCCTTGTATATCGCAGAAACGTCAATTGCGAGAATCCCCAAGCAGGATGCTAATTCTTAACCTCGGCTCGCACGATACGAACGACCGGCACAAGGTGTATTACTCTGTCCTCAAGAAGGACGATTGTGTCTCTCAAAAATGTATTGCTCCTTATGGTCAAGTGTGGGTCACAATTTAAGGTGAGAAAGTTAAATACATATATACATATTGTAATAAAAATATTAAAATGAATTTAATATTTAAATTTGACCACGTTAGAGCCATTAAATATAATATCTTCTCTATTATTTTTATTTTAAATTGTCAACGTTAGAGTTTCTGTACAAACAATTATATTATATTTATTGTCGTGAATGCTAATGAACAATTTATTACTTGTATTTTACCTGGATAAAAGAGATACTTTTCTTAACTGACTTTTAAGTAGCACCAATTATTGAATTTGAATGTACCAAATTTCTTTTAGTTTAACAAAATCAAAATTAATATTTAGGATCTTATTGATAATTAAAGGGTACTAATAAGTAAAAACAACGTATTTTGATTAATAAATAATTTAGAATCTCTATAATAAAATTACCTGAATGTGTGTGTATGTTCCGCACACAAATCTAAACGAGTAGACTAATTTGGTACACATAAATCAGCACTGTTAGGGTAAGATTCGTCTACCACTCCTAGGGGCGGGGCTGTAAGGCGTAGAAAAATTGAAATAAGCAAAAACGGACAATATTTCGATTATATAAATACATTCTGGGATCAATTAATTTAATAGTGTATCGATGCTGCTCTCTCTCTCTCTCTCTCTCTCTCTCTCTCTCTCTCTCTCTATATATATATATATATATATATATATATATATATATATATTGTAGCGGATCCCGCGTTCCTCCGTATTCGAGGATTTATAATTCTTTTAGGGCGCCAGGTATTTTTCACAAAAAACACCAAAAATGGATTTTAGTAGTTTTAATTCCAATCCGAGCATGAGAAAAATTATATCTGCAGGGCGTGGTCATTCCTCGTCGTCCCGCCGACACAACCTACTCCTTCTACTACCCCATGATGACTCCCAAAGTCTCGCCAGACCCAAGTTGCGTCAGTTCCTCAACAATTGCAACTCGCAAGTTGGCCTGCATTGTTAAGTGTAACTTTTCATGTTACAATATATATATATAATTTCAACTCCATCCACAATCGAAGGCGAGTATCGTTAAGGTCATCGCGTAAAAATAACCAGAAAACAATGGAGATTTGGCTGTAAACTGGTGTAAGGTGAGCCGCTGAGTTTAATTCTGACATAAAGAAATGCAATTTAAGTAATAGTTCATCACCTAGGAGGGGTTGGAAGGGAGCCTGAAGATGACGACAGAGTACTTGGTCGTCGAAACGTCGCGTTTTCATCGCACCTGCACCCGAGTGGAAACCCGAGAACTATTTCTGCATATTGTTTTCGGTTTGTTTTGGATAACAGACTACGTGAGGGTGACCCTGAAACGTTCAACTCCACTTTAATAGCATAGGAAGAGAATTGAAAAGGGGAATTGAAAATTGGAAGGTAGAGCAAGGTAGCCAAAGGATGACTAGGACCCCCGGACTGTAATTAAAGATCCTACCCGGTGTTTCACCTAAAGAGATGCAGGGAAAACCCTAAAAAACCTGCATAAGGTAGATCGGGCTGTTGGGTACTATTCTCACGCCCTTCCGCATAACGGGAGATGAGTTTGCTATGGGGTCCCAGCATTCCTTTTTTCGTGGCTTAACTAGTTTTAGGAGGCAGTTGGCCGACTGATCCAATGGGATCAGCGGACAACTCTTACCATATACCCAATACATACACCTCATAAAAAAGATGAGGATGCCTTGGCATGTGAGAACCTTGAAAAAACCAGAGAGAGTACGAGGCATTCCCAACGCAGTCAGGCGAGCCCTGCAGTCAACTTTTTTTGGTGAACAGGCTAAATGAGGATGATCCTGAAGTAGGCAACTTCCCTTTAATAGCATAGGAAGAGAATTGACACGGGGGGATGTGGAAGGTAGAGCAAAGTAGTCAAGGGTTGACTAAGGCCCCCGGGCTGTAGTTTAAGGATCCGAGAGAATCAAGAAGTAAATGTCGTGAATTGCTTAATTTTATGCCCGAGGAAGTCTCAAAAGGGAGACGAAACGTCGTTAATTAATAAATTTATATGCTGACTTATTGGCCGTATTTTAATGTATTGTAAATTTGAAGTCAGAAAATTATGTTAGATATAAATTATTACAACCTGAAACTCACTCTTCAGTACTGAAAGGATATTATACGTAAATTGAACATAGATGCATTGGTTTTAATTCAAGAATAGAAGAAATCCTTTCAATTGAAACTCAACGGTGAAGGTTATGAAACTGAGTTAGAATATAAGGATGGAAAAAAAATGAAGACCGGAGAGCGTTCACACGGTAAGCGGAAGCCTCTCGTTCCGTTCGGGTCGAGGTTCTTCCATCCAAATCTAATTATTCAGATTAGTATCCATGGCTGAGATCTAATTGAAATAAAAGTGTACCTATTAATCGAACCATTAGACTATACTTATTTAGTCCTCGTTCAGTCGTATTTATTTAATGAATTTTTTTATAAATTGTTATTTCTCCATTTTAATAAATACGTTTATGTACGATTCAACCCCACTCATAAATTTTAATTAATATAGAGTATTATTCGTAAAGCTTTTTGCTTTCGAGGCAGAAGTACATTCCGTGCAATGAGTAACATTGGGCTCAATTTTTCTCTTGACAAACAGCTATCACAATTTTTCACGTCTGAGTGAATTAGAGATTTAGATATGGAGTGAACAGTCAGATGAATGAGAAAGGTAGTTCACTCAAGCACGCTCCGTCGAATCCTATTCCTTAGAGTCTAGACTGACGCACATACTTGGAGTAGGAAGACGAGTCGGCTTGGTTTTTTTTTATTTCGCGTACATTAATGAGTGTTACTATCTGCACAGTCTGTGAGGCGTGTGTGAGCGTTCGAGATAGAGTGAAAGGGGAAAGGGGAGAGTGGACGGATGGATAGGAAAGACGACGACTCACTTCGCCCACGCTTCGTGGCATCACATGTCCTGCAGGCGGCGATAGGGCCATTTATCAGGAAGGCGAGGATCTGATAAGGTGGGGTCATCTCAGCTGGACCCCGGGGGAACGGAATTTGTCAAGCGCGAGGGGGAGAGCCATCCCTGCCTTGTCTACCCTCCAAGACACTGCGCTCCCTATTTATCTGTAAACACACCGGAACACGTCCAAGACCGCACCACACGCACAATATTACGTTCTTTAAACTTCGGATAGTCAAGATACAGTCAATCAGAAAATGACCTTACCCTCTAAATATATCAAAAGTAACATTATAAGAAATAGTACCATACTGAAACCAAAAGTTGTGATTACTTTTATTTCGGTTAAAAATATTACCTTCAGTGACCGAAGAAAACTAAGGTGGGATAAAAATTATTTATAAGTGGGAGTCACTGTACTATGGTTTCAACATAACTTGGTCAATCTGTATCATAACCCAACAGGATATATCATTTACAGGGAATGTCTGGCTCAAGAATCTATCTAATTTTTGAAATTATACAGAAATAAGCGGTTGATTGATTTACGAAAACAACTCTTTTATGAGTTTCATGTATTTTAAAATCTGTTCCGTCTATTGTGATTGGTTCTGTCCATAACGGACACCGTGAATGATGAGAAAGAGTGGAAGAGCGAAATTGTGAATAGATTATTGATTATCATCTCGGTATGGTGATGAAAAATGCAGGAATCGACTTTTATTTCTACCACACTTGCTATTTATGATACCGTTGTAAATATTTTTGTTTTATCATAAATATTATTTTTATTATACCTAAACGCGTTTCTGTTCCATTTCTAATAGTTCAAAAGAACTAAATCCACAAAAAGTGGTATATATGCATAAAAAAATCAGAGCTATCATTCGGTTTAATAATTTTCCGCTTATGTAATAAATTCGGGTAGACAGTAGCAGTGTAAAAAAAACATCGCATAACTTCGATTGAGGTTATAAGTGTTATTATTCCCTAAGAATCACGAATATCTACCCAATAAAATGGAATTATCTTGGCTGACAACACCATTACACTAAATTTCGTAACATCCAACCGGCCGTGGCTATGACTGTATCCTTGCGAAATTCGATATGTACGAGTTTTGGTTTAACACGCTCCACATATTGGTAATTGGTAACCTCTCTGCGCTGTAAACATCGTTATAAACACGTCCAAAAAAAATATTCAAGCCGACAAATGTAAAAGAAGTCACATATGGCTAGTTTACAAAAATAAATACATTACCTCCAATGTTTCGAAAAACAAATTAGCTAGGAAATAATTACACTGGCTGTTCTACAGAATATATTTTGCTTATATTGGAATAATGCACTTGAGCAGCCGTTGTGAGCATTCAATACGCCATAGTGAAGATTTGAACCAACCTCACTAGTAATTTCAGAAACCGAAGTACAACACGACTCAATAAACCGTGGTGTATTGCATACTCGTCAAAATAAATTTGTTCAATTAAACTGTCAATCAGTGGCGGCTCGTCATTTTTATAGGTTTTGTGCATCATTTCAAACAACAGGTTTCAGGAAGGTGGCTACTTAAAATATTAACAGCGGTACTACTACCAATATTCTGGTCCACTGACGCACCCGTAATATGATACATTTATAATTCCGTCTACACACAGGATGGGCGGAAAGTCTCTTTACACTGCCTTAACCTATGAAGCAAGGAAGGGACGAAATGTGTAATACGAATACTATTATCGAATATCGCTAAGGCCGTCAGTTATGACAACGCTGGATGCGATACCGGAAACAATATGCTACTATAGTAACTCAAAATGGCTAGTAATGATTTAGCCGATACGAGAACTTGCAGTAAGGAAGAGCGTTTGGTGGCTTCTGTGTGGGTCCACGAACGTCGAAACGAAGGAAAAACAATGAAAGGTATCCAGAACGATTTCGTGGTGCGTTTTGGTAAAGCACCACCGTCACGTTCAACGTCCCAAGTGGGAGACAAATAATTTTGTCACGTGAAGTGTTCTTGATGCGCAACAGAGTGGGCGACCGATCACTAGAGTCGAAACTTGTTCTACTGTGGAAGCATCAATTCAACGTTCCCCGGTGGAATCATTACGCAAACGTTCTACAGAGTTGGGCATTCTGACATCGACAATGCGAGACCACACAAATAAAGATTTAAAAATGAAATGGTTTCGTCCAACCAGTGTTAATGAGTTGTCAGATGCTGACCTGGATCGACGTGTTCATGCATCTCAGTTACTGCTTGAACGCTTTCCGAGCGCAGAGGACAAAAAAAAGTTATGTTTTCTGTCGACTGTGCGACTTATCGCAGCTCTCGTACACGTAATGTCTTTTTCTGGGCGAAAGAGAATCCTCACTGAAGAAATTCAGAACGATTCGCCTCATGTTAAATGATTATTAAATGTGGAATAATTTAGCACCAATCGACAGTAAAGTATTTTTCCTTGGTACATATTTTAAATTAATTTTAAAACAAGCCAGACCACAGAAAGAAGACAGTTGTTGTGCTGTAAGGGTATTGCAGGGAGATGAAATAAAATACTGCGTGTGCGCATTCCCCATTACAGACACATTCAGTGCTTAGCATGGAGACAAGACACCTGGCTGAATTAGCGACAGAATTTCCATCGAGTGCGCTGCCAGGCGGGCAGTTTAAAGTCTTCGAAGTCGAAGTAAAAAATTACGCTCTTAAAAACATAATTATTATGGAGGTTCTTACATTAATAAAAATAATTTTTCCTAAAATTATTTTTGTTCTGTAGTATACAAGCACGTATTTACCAGGTGCCACTGCCGCCGACCCATAGAAAATTGCAGTAATTGTTCAAAACCCTTTAATTTTCTGCGATTTAGTGGTAGTAAATTTATTATGGATGAATTATATAAATTAAATACATTCAAAGTTGTTTCTTAGATGATTATACAGGGTGGCCTTTTTATCTAAAGCTATTGAAGTATCTTGAAAAGTTCGCTTAACATGCGACAGAGAAATGAAGTTCTTAAATGGAAACCAACATTTCTTATTGCTTATTTCTTTAGATTCTAGAGGAAAAACTCCATAGGTTCGATCATATTATTGATGTAGTGTAATAAGTAAAATCAACCTTTAAATTTTTCTTGTATTTATTGAATATTTTAGTGTTTGCAATGAGCACGACGGTACTTGCTACGGAAGTTAGTATGGTTGAAAGGAATTTCTTCCCATGTCATTTCTGCAAGACCTTCAACAGGTCAATGTTTGTTTCCGACGGGAGGAGGGTCAATGTCCGAGGGCAGTGGTCCCCAAGGGAGGAGAGACTGTCCCACGGCCATGAGCTAACGGAACAAATTTTTGTGAATATACTATCAAAGCCCTCCGAAAGTAGTGGTTTGCTTCTGAAAGGCCACGAAGTGCGTGAAAATAGAACGCGGTTTTAGAGGGAGAAAAGTCGCGGAACCAGGAAGTTCAGTTTTGGAGTGTGATGAGATAAATCTGCGGACTTACAATGGGACGCAACACCTAGACCTGCATAGTAGTAAGCAGTAGTAAGCCCTCCCCTTCCTTAAGAACTGCAATTCTATTTTCGGATATGCTGTTGAACTTATTAAATATTTGCCCAGAAGTTAGTTGATTTCCAGATTTTTTTTTGTAATTTGTTTAGCTTAGAATAATACCGTATAGTCTGTATGTGTGTATGAATGGGAGTGTTGATATATGAGAAACATTGTAAATATTTTCTCCTTGTTCATTAAACTGTATTTAAAAATTTACGCTTAATTAAGTAGTTGAAGTCAAGATCCCTTGGCTCAAGAACTCACATGGCATGGTACGAAGCTCGTCAGCTCCCTGGTTGTATCACGCGGATCCCGTAATAATAGATTTTTTTGAATTTGTATATTTAAAAAAATTAATTTTGCATGTACAGTGGCTTGCCGCCGATCATTCGTCCAACCTGATTCGAGGGAGGAGATGAACATTGCAGTAATTTCTTTCTCAAATGGCGCTGCAAAAGAAATACATCGTTGACTTCATTAATTATTTTATCATTAGTCACAAGCTTAATTTAGCGATGCCCTGGAACAAAGACGTGGGAGTAGCAGTATTTTACTTTATCGGTCTGTCAGAGGAATTCAACAATTAAGTTCTAATTGAATATTGTGGAGTAACCGCAGTTCCTACCCTAAAGGAGCGGGGATAAGGTGTCAAATTTAGTGACATTTGAGAACCTTTTTTAGTAATATCGAACACTCCTGCATTTTTTGGTCTGCATTTCTCGAAATATCCCCATTTCTAGGTGTTTTACCCATTTTGAGTGTTGCTGATTACAGCGCCATGAACGAAATAATTTCAATCGAAGGTCAAGTCAATGTAGGGGAAGTCGGGGTGGAACGGGATAGCGGGGTAGAAAGGGATATTATTTTTTTACTAGATAGTGCTGCAGTGAGTAATGGAGTGTAGTATGGGAAACAGTGGAATAACAAAGGGTGTTAGATTGGGAATGGATATTTTGACGGAAGTTAAGGAATTCTGCCACTTGGGAACCGTAATAAATCAGTTGAGTGGACGGAATCACTAACGAGGAAGTAATAAACAGAATAGGGGAAGAGGGAAAAACAAAACACGATGATTGCCTGATGTCATTTTGGGCTTTCAGTATGATTTGATGTGAAAACACTTAATATAATCTCTCTGTGAACTGGAACAAACTATTAAGGATTTTGAAGAGCACTGGAAAAAAATATCGAGATAGAAGGCTTATACATAACCTCTACAGAAGACAGGCAGCAGTAATTAGAATAGAAGATGAATAAAGGAAAGCTGTAAGACAAGAATGCAATCTGTCGCCCATGCTGTTTACTTATAAATAGAACTGGCGATGAAGAATACTGAAAATTAGATGGGTGGATACAGTAAGTAGGAGGAAGTTCTAAATAGAATAAGGGAAAAGCGGACAATATGGAGGACGTTGACCAAGAGAAGGGATAGATAAATAGGTCACCTTTTAAGACATGAGTGTTTTATAAAATTAACATTAGAGGGGATTGTGTGGGGTAAAAACAGAAGAGGGAGACCAAGGATGGAATACGCTAATTATATTTGGGAAGGTATGGGATGTGATAGTTATGCGGAAATGAAAAGGTTTCCGCATGATAGGTCAGCATGGAGGGTTGCATCAGACCAGTCTTAGGACTGAATACCGTAACAACAGATATTGCTTGAGGTTAGTAAATAGGGGTGGAACATTGTCAAGGAAGAAATCCCGGTAACTGACTTGACTAACTTGTGACTGCGTCTTATGAATGAACTCTTGCTTTGGTGCCTTACATCTGCGACTTAATAATTTTTGCAAGGTAATTCACAAAACTCCTCGTTTTTAACTCTTTAATGGTATAATTCGTAAACTAGGTATCTCTATCTGCGTATAAGTTGCGTATAACATTTAAATCTATTTGTATTAACTCAGACTATCTTGCGGGGAGGAAGTCGATACTACTGTACCCAAAAAGAATAGATTAAGAAAGAAAAAGAATTGAAAAATGTTAGCAAAGGCTGTGCAGTTGTTAGAAAATCTCTTTGCGAAATGAATAATTGATAAAAGTATCAACCATACGCAAAATAAACACAAGCGGTGTTAATACTTCTTAAATTAAATTTTGTTGTATTAGTGGTAATTAAAAACATCCTTTCTCGTTGTGCCCGGGAGGCTTGACGGGAAATTTGTATCTTTATTTTTAACAACTCATAAAAAACCTAAATTCGTGTTTTACGTTTTATTGATATTAGATTAACTAGGTAATAGAATTAACTGATGTTTTATACTCTTATGAAGTCATTTTTCTTTTTCCATAAAAAAATGTTGAACAATGTGTGTCCCGTTCCGTCCTGACTTCCCGTAACTGTTTCTGAAGAATACAAACAGTTTCGTATCAATGGATAAATACCTTCTATACGAACCAAGTCCACAAGCCACTTTTTTCGATACGATAGATACTTTTCGAGATATTTCAATATCTTGAGATAAGTTGGCCACCATGTAGGCCTATATAGCATTGTTGACCGTGACGAGGTTTCATTTTCTGCAATGAAAGGTAAAATAACTCAAATAGAGAATATCAACTGCTATGACTTTATCTTATTCTAGACCGTTAATATTGCAACAGTGCGAACGCAACTCAACGACGCATCATCGTGCTGCTTGAAACACTATTTTTAAATTAATGTCAGAGATGTTTAACATTTTAGCTGTAAGGAATGATACATTTATAAATTTGACTTGTGTTTGGATGAAGCTGTAAGATATAAGCTGTAATAAACTTATCGGAGTTCCATATACTATGAAATCGTGGTTCATGTTTTCTTATATATATAAGACATTACCTAAAAGTTGTTCATTTCTGGTCACAATTAAGATTCACGGGATTAATAAGCCAAACTTTCTCTGTTGTCTGCTGAACTTCAGATGTATTCACGCTTCTGTGAGCCTGCATCATTTTGATATGCAGTTTGCTGTGAATAAAAAAAGATTGTCCTTCTTTTCTTTTCATTAAATATGAATGAATGCTTTCGGAACTGAGTGCTTTCGAAGCGAAAAGAGCACAGGAATCATACTAAGCAACGAAATATTATTCCGACCTCATCCTACGGAGACAATGAGATTGGCCACAGATGAATTTTGTAGTAACCTTGCGAAAAGCTTGAATATTTACCTCACACTCACCCGCATTGAATGCATGTATGTAGATTAATGAGTCGTGTATCAATGACCTCAACTTATTTTGGAGTTCATACAGATTAGAATTGTTTTCACTGGACATTCGTACGGAAAATACCCTGTAACTGGATAAATCCTATCAATAAGAAACGTTCATAACCGTTAATATTTACTTTATTACACTCAAGGACTATTTTTCCAAAGGAGTATTTTTCTTTCTCGAAAAATCTGGCTCTGTAGGTTAACCCACTTTTCTTTATCTTTTTTGGGCATAAAACAAGTTCGGGGTCAAATAAACGTACAGTCAGACACACGTGAAATACTAGCGAATATAAATGCATAACAGAACTAGGTCTGAGTGTTTATAAAACATAAAAATAGAATAAATAGTCCGAATAAATTCCTACGTTGAATCATTTCAGCCGAAGGAGTCATGGGGTGAGGTCTATAAACATCTAAAAAAATTTCTACCTGAAAAAAGCTTAAATGAGTTATTAAGGTCTGTAAGTATAAATTAAAGTTTAATAAAAGGCCAAAAGCAGACAAAAATTTGTGAAACATAACAAATTATAATTTCAGGTTGAAATATTGCACAGAAATTATAACACAGTGGTGGATAAATTATTGTAATTAGCATCCAGCTCATAACTAAATCTTCCAATAATTTATCAACTATTGAAAAACATTTGAAAGACCCAGTTGATAAAAATAAAATTCACAATTTAGTTTATGAATAAATTGCAATGATTGCCCTTGTGTATATATAGACCAAACTAAACAAGCCATCAGCACCAGAATCAATGAACACAGATCCAATATTAAGCTTTCACAAGACATATTTTATATTCTAACCACACTATTGACTGGGATAATTTCCAAATTTTAAAGAAAGACAGTAATTACTAATCTCGATTAGTTTCAGAAATGCTTCACATTAAACACAACATTAATACTCTGAATGTAAAAACGGACACGGATTTGCTCAGTAGTATATATAATATCTTAATTCATGAAATGAAATATATCAAATGTATAATTATTACATTTGCTTTTTAAAAACGTTTTTGTATTTTGGTTCTTTAATTACTGTATTCTTTGACTCTACTGTAATATCTATGGAATGTCATAATTTTTGTGCATTGTACTGAAGGGGGTTCTGATCAGGACCGAAACATGTAGTTGTTTTTAAATTATAGTTTGTTGCTTTACTAATTTTTTTGTCTGTTTTGACCGTAACTAAAAACGTATGATATTTCATCTTTTGAATAAAATGAAAACTAACAAAGAGCTTGTTATAATTCATTTAATTTTTCACAGCTTATTTTTAGGCCACAGAGGCATAATAAATGATTCGATTTAGTTATGGATAAAAAGTTTTTCATAAAAAAGATCTTCGTAAATAAATTATTAACATTATAATGAACCATTGATTCCCGACTCCCCTTAATCGTCTAAAGAAAATCTAAGATATCTGGGGCCGTGTAAGAATATTCAGTTTTTTTCCCGTCCATTTTTCTCGTTTACCAGTTGTAACTGGATTTGGTTCTTAAAAATCATCCGCGTTCTTAACAGGGTGGGGAGAAGTATTTTCCTTTGGTTGGGCTGACAGTGTCGATTGTGTACCATGGACACTTGAATTTTTTCCAGTATTAAATTGATTTATAATCTCGAGTCCATGTGCTGTTCTCAGGAAGAATGTGGGAACTGGAACTGAATATTGTTGCGTATTTTCGGTTTGTATCCTAAATGAATACGTTTTCCCACGAATCTAATTAGACAAGCAATTAAACTCAAAGTAATAACGTTCGGATTTCCTTACGGGGAACGGTCGTCAGTGACCGTCTCGAATTAGGTCGGCGCAGGCGTCGCGCAATCCATTGAATGCCTATATACCGACACTAATTGATTCGGTAACTCAGGCCGGCGGTGAATCAGCTGGGACGGGACTTCCCCGCGCGACAGTAATGGCGGAAATGATGGAACGATCTTTCCCCGCCGCAAGACCGCATCCAAAGCGAAAGGCGGAGCTTCATTTTACGGGCGAGTGGCGGCGCCGCGGCGGCCGGCCGTTCCAGATGTACGCGTATTCTCGTATATATGTACATACTGAGATAAAAACAGCGGGCGATAGCGGACTGATGTACCGGCGCCTTCGTCATTTGTTTCTTACGCGGCTAATGGGGCACGTAATGAGAGAGCGAGGGTGCCGGGGAGGGGCAGCCCAAGCGCACGGAACCTTGAAATTGAATAGCTTCACTTAAATGAAACGGTCACATTTCATAGCCGAAATCGCTTTATATCCGTGGATACTCGCCGATTACCATCAATCGAATTCTCGCCAGCCCCTATTTTCGGCGACTGAGTTTTAAAGGGCCCGGGGGGTGGGGGGGAGGTGCAGAGGGGGTGGTGTGGAGAAGGAAGAGCACTTTCGTCGTTTCCTTCATCCGCTCCGACAGCGCTATCGACATAAGCCCTTGTCCTCATTAATATACATGCTCTTTTCAACATCTGTGTTTGCCCATTCCTTTTTCAGCCTTCTTAGGCTAGGTAGGGAAGCGAGGGTGCAGATATTCTGCGTTGCGTTGCGTTGTGACTACAGGACTGATATTTGCTTAGCCGCTAGCACACGAACATCTTGCTTTCGCCTCTACACAAGACAACGTTTCTTCAATGGTTGATGTTAATGTAACATCTGTATAATTTATAATTATATGCACTCTGTTAAAATAGTAATTTTATTTGGGCCAATTTTCGTTTAGACGGCTTCTGTGGTCTAGTGACTAGCTGCCTCGTACCACAGAGGTCCCGGGTTCGATTTATGGCCACGGCTTGGGTGTTTTTGTGCGTCTTTGTGTTCCCAAATTGAGTAACCTTACAATGTAGATACGATACCCAAAATGGTAAAAGTAGTCGCTAATGACCTTAGCGGCTTAAAAAATTCGTTTCTTGGGAAGAATTTTATTTATTCGTCCACATTACCCTTCTTCTGTGATGCGATACCACACTCAGGGACCAGCAAGTGTGACGACAGATACTATTCCATCGACAAGTTTTATTTGTTCGGAAATTTTCAATAGTTTTCCGAGCGCCAAAATGAGAAAGGAAACTAAAGGAGGAAGAAAGAAAGGAAAGAGCTGTGTGTGGGTACATAGTCTTGTTAAGAGGAATAAAACAAAAGGCAAGAGTAAATATCAAGAAAACCTTTCGAAAGTGATAGTGTGAATGAGGATGGAATGACGGAGATTTAATGAGAATTTTAAGATGAATCATCCAATCGGTCAGTAAACCCATTCCAATAAATACGATACAGTGTCAAACATACCATTTATTATGTTGTTATAGTCATAGGAGAGTGTTTCATCCGCCCGGGACTTGCCAAATTCGCCAGATCATTTCTAAGGTAACTAAATAAAAAAGCTTCAAAATTTACTGACATGTTAAACAACTTTTCGGAAGAATAAATTTGTTTTGTATTGTATAGGGTTAAATTTTTTAGTTCATATAACAAGTTATTATTTTTTGAGAAATTTTGTCGTCTCCAAAGATGTCACCAGGGGCGCATCACTACACCCCTGGGTGAAATAGAAATATACACAGATGGGAACTAGGAAGTTATTTTCCTGAGAAAATACAAATAATATTGTATATTCTCTTGAGTCAGACATTGCATCTGTTCCTATGTCATGATATAGCTAATTTTCTTGTGCAAAATCTAAACGACGCCTAAAAATGTAATGTTGACCTTGAGAACTATGACAGCCTTCAAATAATTCACTTTTATTAATATTTATTCTTATATATTGACATAATTGGGTTTGATATGTATTTCTCTGTTATTTTATATTGATACGGTTATATTACATTGTTACACTGTACCCCAAGGCCTGTTACAGAGTATCCTTCGTCAATGTAATAATCAACCCTATGCTAATCTGGATAAATATTAAGTTTATAGGAAATTTTTTAAGTATGTTTATAAATATTTCCCAATGTTGTAAGAATAAATATTTAAATAAATATGACTAGAATTTTTGCCTGAATATCAAGAAATATTTTTCACCAGGCTCCTTACAGCTCCTAGGACAGGATAGGAGTACAGTAGGCATGAAAAATCGACTGAACCATTTTCTCTCAAGCGGTTAGTAACTTAGAGCCTATCCAAAAATTTCTACTCACAACTGGAGCAGTTAAAACTAAAAAATTCAGTCTCCTAAATTTACCTTTAAAAGAAATGTATTTGTCGATGATAAAAAAAAATATTGTCGAGAGGAGGCGTATTCGCGTAGATAGAGGAGAGAAGGAACAAAAAAATCAGTTTTAGAAACAAGGCTCCTTAAGTAACACATTCATGAAAAAATATAGACCCAAGTCTTATGGTATCAATATTATACACCGTAGAAAAAAAATTGTGCCAACTCGGACCTCGAGATAATTTTCTCAATAAACAGTGCTTTCGCAGTGTGCTTTAATAAGCACAGATAAACTCTATATTAAAACGCTCGGACATTCCTTAATTAAATTTAATACGCAGATAAATATATAAACAATACAAACAGCCATGTAAAATTCCAGGGCGAATCGACTAAAAATATGGCAAGACATACATTGTACAATTGCGTACTAGGAAATAAGAAAAAAATATTGTCACATAGATTAGAAGTATAACAACGTTAAAATGTAAAGTTCTATATTTTACACTGATATTATGGTGGAAAAGGATGTAACACTATATAAAAATAATGTTGTATTTACCAACCGACGAGTACCTAATATATATTTAAATTCATGAATTACTTTCTGGGCAGGATAGTGGAATCTGAGTAATTGGTTATAATTTAAGTGGATCAGCGCACGAAAATTACTCCATTATTACAGATTATGATAATATAATAACAATTAGCGTCTGTATAAATAATATAATAATTAACGACCCGTATAACAGAAAATACATTAAAATTTCGACCAGCCGTTGTAGTCCTCGTCATTATGTGAGCCAGAATGAAATAGTATGAACAATGACAGAACAAAACAAGAAACAACCCAAAGATGTGACTAACAAGGAATATTTAATAAACCATGACACACTGAATTAAACTGAGAATTGTCTTGTTTTACACTTACAGAAAATTTATTGTACTTGGTGTCAAACATTTAAGAATTCTTTATAAAATACATAAAATTACAGTATTATTAAAGAAAAAGAATTAATACGTTCCAGTCAATACTTAGTGATAGGAGAATGGTCATAAGTTGGAAAATTTAAACTACCTTTACGTTCCTTACTTATATTTGACAGAGATCGTTTAGTCTGGCCAATGTAACAATATGAGCAATTAATACAATAAATGTTTTAAACATCATGCCATCAAAAGTATTGATAATATCTTTATGTGATTTAATAAAATAAGAGAAAAATTAACATATTGTATAGGCATATTGTATTTTTCATATAAAATTTTCAATTTGGTAGCCTAATGATCAAAATAAGGTAAAAACTAACAATAATTTGAAGCATATTTTTGATGGACAATACTTTTGTATTATTAAAAGTGTAATTAATTATAAGATTGCTCTATATTACGAAAACAATATGATAAAAGTTGGCACAAATGATATTAAATCCATAATTGAGATTATCAGTATGATGGGAACTGTCAGACAATACGAAGGCGGTGTCTAGAAAATTAAAACCATTGATTAACTGGATGATTCGATTAGATGGCAGAATAAGTGGATTTAAGCTACTAATCAAGAGATAAATTATGTTTTTGACAAAAATGGACACTTCAATTAATTCAAAAGTAAATATAATTTTGGAACAGTAATTCTTAAAAACATTCATTAAATTTATCCGAAGTGCAAAAAATGTCGTCAACATGCCTTTAATAAGCCCCAAGGTTATAAATTACGTTTAAAAAGACAAGAATTTTTAAAGTCCTTCATAGCAATTTCAGCTAAAACGGAGACAAGGAAGAACCCATAGAAAGGCCTGAAATCTATAAGAAGTTAGGAAAATGGAATGAACGATTAAATTGACACCAAGTTCTAAGTCACAAATCAAGACAGATGGAATTTTGTACGTATGAATTTTAAACTATTGATGACGATATCAAAAGAAATACTGGTGGACCATGCCAAAGGATAAAGGAATATGGTCAGATCGAAAATATGGAATAGAAATTTTACGCATAAATTAAATAGAGTTATTAATCAAAGAATGGGGGTCTTAATTATAGCAAAAACTAAAAATTGTTTGCAAAAAAGGTGAAAAGTTATATAAAGAACTTTCAATGGAGGAGAAAATAATTCGGAACTTAATGGAATCATTTGGATTTTTGGAAGAGCATAAGCTCTGGAAATGCCAGCAGAAGCTTATCATAACATTAACTGTGATTTATGAAAGTGTAATAGTAAATTTTATTTGTTGTTTAATTAAATTTTGTATTATTATGATCCTAAACTCACTTTCTCTTTAAGATCTTTTGTGATGCACGTGAACGCCGAGAGAGTGAAAAAATGGAGCAGAAAAGCATCTGAATTGAGATTTATTTTGTATTTATTTTATTTAATAATTGTTTAATAAATTACTGAAGGGTTGATTAGTAAAAATATTTATTTTATACAGATAAATAAATCAGTGATGAATCTCCTGTATTATCATATTGATTTCCATTTCGGACTTATTTCTAGTTTCTCATTAAAGGATGACTTGAAATGTTGTCTTTGCCTTTTTTTATCTCAAACGTAGTCTACGGCAACTATAAGAAAGCACGATTGAACATGATTGAAAAAAAATACCCTCCGTATCTTTAGATATTGTGCTTGAGAAGCATCGGTAGTTATCGGAGAATGACTACTTAAGAGGTCCTGATGCAAAAAACGACCCCGAGAGGCGATACTGAAGTGTCACGGTACTTTGGAAATTTTGTACTCAATAAGTGTCAACTTAACCTTATAAATGTGATATTACCATTAAGTAAAGAGAAATATATATCAGAATCAATCGTCTGAAATATTGAGTAAATGCAAATATAATTTACAACAACTATTTGCAACATCCATACTTTTATTCAAAGTTATTTAAATTTATCCCAGAAGTCATTTGACTTAAAATACAAACCTATTTTTCAGACCCAAAATATTGCTACCAATCATTTTTTAAATTGAAGTCTTTTGAATGATTTGGTACTTTCTCCTTGCATTATTTTATTTCTCGAACAGGAGAAATATCTTATGACTTCCATGAAAATGATAGTAAATTATGCCATTTTAAGAAAAAATTATTCAAAGTCGGAGAAATTCCTTCCAATTGAAGCTCGGTCAAGAAGAACATGAAAATAAATTTAGAAAATCGAAATGGAAAAATATCGACTGTGTCCGGGCTAGAAGCCTCGTAAGTCGGAGGTCTCGAGGTCGCGGCCTCTTTTCCTGTGTCCGGTCAAGATTTTTCCATTCTGATCTTCTAAATAACGTCAGTCTTTGTTGTAGCTCTTGCTATGTAGTATGGAACAAAAAATTTAAGAACTCATTTCACAATTTATTGTATTTATTTATTAGAGCTACTAAAACTGTATAGTTAGCTCAGCGAAACAATCTGATCCATTTTACGTTTCAAGTTATATTTGCATTAGAATATCTACTTCAAGGTTCATTACTAAATGAAAAACTTGACAGTTATCACATTATACACTTTCGTATCATAAATCTCTCGTGGGTTTCCTCCACACTGTACAAGTGGCCAACGTCATTATTAGGAGAATAATGTTTGATGACTAAACTCGCTGAAGACTTTGAGGGTAATGATGTAGCGCTCTTTCCTCCTAATATGTCTACGGTACGAGGAATCTGACATTTATTCATAAAATCGCTTGCTTTTTTTACAGGTGATCTGCGGCACAATCAAGTTTTTGACAATCGCAAATTTTGTCACCAGGAAAAACCCATTCGTAACTCTTTGGTTGATGTCTATATTTTTCAGCTGACGTTCGTAACTTTCGTCCAACCCCTGAGATTTCAAAAGTGACTTCTAATCACCACAGAATACACACATTAACTTTACAAACTCTCATCCCTTACCAATTTAATAAAAAATAAAATATAATCTGAAAATCCTAATGAACCTAGTTCTTTATGCATTGCATTGCATATATGGAAATCGATGCTTTCAGCATACCGCAGTAATGTTAAATAGAAAAGGACCCTCAATTTTAGTACGGCGTCCCGGAAATTACAAAAATAAATTGAAATGCAATTGAGTGGCATTAAATAGGTTGCCGTTACAATACATTCTGTTTGGTTACGCCGACTGGCAACGTGTCATGGTCCATTTGCCGTATCAACAAGGGAGGCTCTATTTACCGGAACAAATTTCACAGCATTTAATATATAGAAACGACAAACTGCCTCTTTGCTAGTTCATCAAAGGGTCACTGCTTTGACAATAAGGAAGGCTGGTTTAAAGGAAGAGATGTAATTTTTTTTTAAAAAAAATTCGTTCAACGGGTCTAGGAACATGAAACGTGTGAATGTAATGTAAAAATATTTATCTTTTTTTATTTTATAAGAATAGATAACCAATTTGTAATTTAGAGATAAAGAATCAGTCGAGTCTGGTTACTACTCACGTATATTTTTCAATTTTGGGACATAATTTGCAATTAATCTTTGTGACTTAAAAACTCAGAGCAGACCAAATTTCAATTATTCGTATTATTTACAGACTATTGAACTAATTTAGAATGCAAATAATTTCAAATTAGAAATTTTGGAAGTACATATACCTCAGTGTGTTTCCTATTTTCCTTTCACGATAATTAGTCATCAATTCCACAGAGCAAGGTATCAGGGATTGATATAAAATAAAATTTCAAAGATTGGACCTGTATTATTTATTAACCTCAAAAAATGAAAATGAGCTGGGAAATGGAGATAAATCTTCTCTGGCTCATGTTTGATGGGATATGTAGATATTGTTCCATTGCTTAATTGTCTGTGCATATAACATATATTTTAAAATACGAGCCATCTGAAGCATTGAAGATCAGTTTGCCTATCATATGTGATACATGAGCTTGAGTAAATGAATGGTGATTCCTTTACATTTTCCATTTCTCTTGTTTTGCGATTAGCCTTTGGGCATAGATTTTTCAATCACGAATTAAGCTCGCAGCAGTATCGCAGTTCAGGATTAACCGGAGCGAGTGAATGAGCAATTACCCGGTTAATTGGGAATAGATGGCGAAGTGTGCAATAACTGAACCTTAGAAATCGACTGACAATACTTGCAGCGTGACAGATATAATCTCCTATTACAGCAGCCGACGACTCAATTAACATACTGTTGTCAGTTAATTAGATGAGTATAAAACCCCCTCGGTCCTCTCTTATCGCGCCCGAGCCACGCCGAGGTTTTGGAATAATAACCGATTGGCGAGGCCGCACGCCGGAGGTAAACATTTAGAGACACAGAGTAAAGAAAGCCGTGCTGGAGCCCCTCGGTAGCCATTCAAAAATTCATCAGCCTTTGTAACGCTTTGGCAACATGCTCGCATGGGGAAAAATTTCCATAACACAACACGCTCGTCGGGAGGGAGGAGAAAAACCCCGCACGCATGCGTTGTTTGAGGCAATAGATTTGTCATTTATCTCGTCGGCCAGACCTCCCTGAACACAATGCGGGGTGCATTATCGTCTTGCTCGCCTCCAATCCGTCACCACGCTCTTTCTCTTTGCGCAGATCACTTCACCGTTATCATAAATGTCCTCTAGAAGAAAGACCGATATTTGTCTTGACTATAAATCTCTTTTTTCTGATTTTGGATATCAGATCACCACCAATGCTGATTTTATATAGGGGTGAACGTTCTGAGAAATGACTGGTTACTGGACTCCTCGAGCAATAGATTAAACATAATACGGTGTTTGAATTATAAAGCACTTTTGGTAGAGAAAGCATCAATGATCAACAGACCAAGTTTAAGAAAACGCCTGGAACTGAGAATGGACCAATTTTTTTAGATGAACAAATTTGATTCAGGAAACGAAATGGAACTAGTAATCCTAATAATTATATATCTGCGTTGTTTATTGATAAACAGAAAAGCATTTGATTGAACTGGTAAATAATCTCATAGAATATTGCATGGACTATAAGGAAGGAAGGAAGTATATTTTCAGGCTGTATAAAGGACAGTAGAAATCAGAAGAAGGCTTGGAAAACGTAATAAATGGCTTGAACATGGTCCTGGAGAAAGAGTACAACATGAGGATTAATAGAGGGAAAACCAAGGTGATGGAGTATAGTATGGGAAACAGTGGAATAACAAAAGGGTGTTAGATTGGGAATGGATATTTTGAAGGAGGTTAAGGAATTCTGCTACTTGGGCAGCATAATAACCAGGGATGGTAGAAATATAGTAAACATAGCACAGGCAAGGAAGGCTTTCGCAGAAAAAGGAAATTTTACTTACGACTAATATGTAAGAATATTAGGAAATCGTTGATAAAAATGTTCGTATGTAGTTTGGCGTTACGTGGGTGCGAAACGTGGACGGTAGGAGTTGCAGAAAGGAAAAGAATAGAAGCCTTTGAAATGTGGTGCTATAGGAGAAAATCAGAAGTGTGGATAGAAACTAGGAATTCCAAGCAGAATAGGGGAAGAGTGAACAATATGCAGGACGTTGACCTAAAGAAGGAATAAATTAAAAGGCCATGTTTCAAGACATGAGGGTCTTGTAAAATTAGCATTAAGTGTGTGGGGTGAGAACAGAAGAGGGAGGTCAAGGATGTAAAACGCTAAATGTAAAACTTACAGTCTCTGTTTAGTGCTTGTTATTTTTATATTAAGAAATTAATTCAAAATTTAATAGAACTCATCATAAGTCCTGATGCTGGTTTTCTACGATACATCTCTTTCATGTGAATCACCAGGTAGGATCCTTAAAGTATAGCCCGGGGACTCCCTTCCCGCTGACGAAGAGATGTCTGTGGGAATTTTCTCTGGCTAGTATTTCTACCCAGATTGACTGCGGGGGTCACCTTTGAGAATGCCTCGTACTCACTGTTTTTTTAAGGTTCTCACATGCCGAGACACCTTTATCTATTTTAGGTGGTGTATGGACTGGGGTCGAAGACCTTGGTCATACGGTAAGAGTTGTCGCTGATCACATTGGATCAGTCAACCAACTGTCTCGTAAAATTTGTGTAGACACGGCGAAACGAATACTGCGACCCCACAGTAAAGTCTTCTCCTATCATTCGGAATAGCGTGAGAATACTACCCAATAGCACGACCTACTTGGTGCAGGTTTTTAGGGGTTTCTCTGCATCTCTTTTAGGTTGAATACCGGCTAGGATCCTTAAACTATAACTCTATGAGGTCTTAACCAACCCTTGGCTGATTGCTCAATCTTCTACATCGCCCCTTTTTAATTCCCTTCTCGTACAAGGGGACTTGCCTGTTTCAGGATCTACATCACACAGCCTGCTGTTGCCTCCCCCCTCCCCTCAAGTCAACCGCAATGGTCTTGAAGGGTTTTCTCAGCAACAAAAGAATGTGACATAGTTTGGGAATCCCTCGTTCTCTATCTGGTTTTAAGGTTCTCTCATGCCAAGGCACGTTTATCTCTTTTGGGCATACGGTAAGATTAATTTACTGCTCCCATTGGATCAGCCGGGCAGCTGACTCCTTAAATTGGCAAATACACGGAGAACGGAATGCTGCGAACATACAGTAAACTCAACTCGCCTCATTCGGAGGGGCGTGAGAATAGTACTCAGAAGCCCAACCCACTTAACGCAGGTTTTCTAGGGTTTCCCTGCATCTCTTTCAGGTAAACCCTTGGCTACATTGCTCTACCTTCCACATTCCACTTTTCAATTCCCTTCCAATGCTATTAAAGGGGAGTTTCCTGTTTCTGGATCACCCTCGTGTAGCCTGTTACCCTAAGAAATTAATCTTTAATTCAACATGTATTCTACTAAGTACAACAGAAAATTGAATGAACTAATAAATTTAAAAATACGTTTTCTTTCGTTGGATGGGTAAATGTAGAGCAGTGAGAACCCCCTATTCTTTTCTGACAACCAGATAAATCTATCCCAAGACCATGACAAGAAAATTGATAGAAGAATTCATTAAATGGATGTTGGAGGCTAATATTACAAAAACAGATTGTATGAGTGTAGGGGGAGCAAAAGAAAATATAGTAATGTAGGACGGGCGAGTGATAAAAAACTGCGAAGAATATGAACTCCTAGGACTGAAAATAACAAGAGAAGTTAGTGTAAGGCAGGAGAGCTATATCGATGTTGAATGGCATACAATGTGATAAGGAGATTAATACAACAAATAAAAAGACTACGTACAATATCATTCTAAAATGTGTAATAACTTATGGAAGCGGGGTATGGCAGTTGAAGAGCAGAACAGAGAACACGCCATTAGCATCCGAAATGGACTGCTGGAGGAGAACTAAAGGAAAATCAAAGAAAGAAAAGATAACAAATATCAAAATAAGGTAGATCATGGGAGTATAATATACGAAAGCAGGAGACATCAAATCGAAACAACTCATATGGTTTTGTCACGTGCAAAGGATACCCGAAAATGGAAAAATAAAGCAGATATTGTTATTTACACCACGTGACATAAATAGAACAAGGAAACCGAGAAGAACTTGACGAGAGGGATTAAATAATGTAATCAGGGAAGGAGAAATAGTAAATAGCGTAGTAGGACCCTCCCCAATTTTATTAGAATTTACGGAATTTTGAATGATATAAAACTTCTGAAATAATATGCTAAATGGGGAGAGCCAGATAAGAAGGGGGTTTAACGACACCACGCTGGCGGTCGGGTGACATGCCTGTATACGTATTCATAACGTTAAGCTTGTTTTTGGCTAAAAGAGCATTCACCCTTCAAAATTTCCGGAGGACACTATTCCCTGTATCATGAAAATTTCCTGCGTCGGACTAAGGACTCACGAGGATTGGCGGAACAAACGTCACGTGGGAAAGCGTTTTCTCTTGGAGAAGGGATTACGGATTGAGCTGGGAGGCGAGAAGCCG